>CM027119.1:37769783-38066057 GCA_015476505.1 Urochloa ruziziensis | reverse complement strand
TGACATTTTGCTATAAATTTTGCAAGCTAAAAGCATCATGAAAGTTGCTGTCTTGAGTCGTGTCAATATAGCTCCATGCTTCTTATTTGGACGGTCATCTTGAGATCTACCCCTCCATTTAAAATGTAAGGCCCGCATAGCTAATGACTACAAATTAAGCATCACTTCCAATATGAAACTAATGGTACTACATTTATATCTTAGATACAAACTTCTAGCGTAATTACTAGATCAATACTAGAAAGTATGAATATCGACATAGTACTGTGTGTCTTATAAAAAGAACTGGAAGAAGTAGATTATTCCAGTTCAACCTGTTTGTGTGAGGATTTAACCATATTTCAACCTGTTCAAAACATATTTCTGCGTCCAAGAATGAAGAACCTGCCTGAGATAGGAAAGGAGCTTGGCCCACACACTAGAGAAGTAACGATTGGGCCCAAGAGCCGACACCGAGGTACGCGCACAGGCGCACTCGGAGTAAAATATCTGCAGATGTGGGGTGTCCCTTTTTGCGGGAAACCCCCGGCACCTGTCCGAATTTCAGCTGCCGTCCGCCCACCGCGCGCACGCCGCACGCCCACGGGCTCCCCCCCACCTCGGGCCTCGCCCGCGCCTCGTCACCTCACCGATCTCTCTCGTTTCCCCCGCCTGCGCAGCCAGCAAACCCTAGCCCGCAAGCGCCGACCTGCGAGCCCCGAGGGTCCCTGGCAGCAGAAACCGGAGCTGCCGCTCAAGGATCGGAAGAGCGGGAGCAGCGGCGCCTTACGTGGATCAGGGTTGTTCGGCGGCGGCGGCGCGGTGATGGACCGGAAGCGCATCAAGGACGCGCTCGAGAAGCACCTCGAGAGGTCGTCTCCGTCCACCTCCAGGGTGTCGCGGCCAAGGAGAGGGAGCGCCTCGCTGCGGGGAAGCTGCCATCGTCGCTGGGCACCGCCGCGAAGGTGTCTGATGGTGGTAAGAGCCTAGACCGTTCGCGTACCTTCGTTGTTCCTTTTTTTGAAAAATGTTTCGTTGTTCTTTACCTGTTCGGATTACATTCATCACTGTGTACGAACGGCCACATTGCCTGCTTTGTTTGGAAGAAGATGCGACTTTTCTGTCTTTTGGGGCAGAATCTTATGGAATTTAAGGTGCTGTAAGTTAGGTGTCGTGCCGTGTATTCTGTGTCCCTTTGAATGAGAAGCTCACTTGATTGCCATCTCCGAACATGGTGTGCTTCCTGCTTGTGTATTGATACTTTTGCGCTAAGTGTTGTTAAACACTCTAGGAAACCAGTGAAAATGAGTAAAGACTAAAGAGTTTATGAAAGGTTGGTTGGAATATGATCTATAAGCTGAGGGTGTGTTTGGAAACCAGCAATAAGAAAACAAATGGATGTGTAGGTGCAAATAACTTGAATTGCTTCAAGGATGAATTGGATCAAAGGCTACCAAACATTTATCAGAAATGAGTCTTTTATGTTTTCATTCTCGGTTAATAGTGTAATACCTTGTTTGCTGGGGAATGTGTGATTGTTTTCTTCTGCTTGCTTACCAATCTGTCAGTTGGGTCAGTCGATTCTCAAATCTCAAGTTTCTGTTATCTGTGTGTGTCTTTAATATGGTATTATAGGCATCAAAGCACTTGCTGCAGCATGAGGCTGTATACCTGTATACAGGGTGCAAAATACAAAATGAGGCCTATACTTAGGAAATAATATTAAAAATGTCATGTTGTAATAGTAAGAACTACCAGACTCATAATTTCTACTCTAAAAGACATGACAAAGTAACGGATCTCTTTGTTTCACGATTCACGAATAGAACAAAGCTAAACTAAAAACAAAGATGGAGTTTATGATAATCAGTAAAGTGGGGAAAATTGGCTTTGTCATCAAACCTTGATGTGTGTGCATGAGTCGAAGACCAGGCATCTGTTACGCGTAAACCACGTCCATTCGAATCATGCCTGTGGGCTGTGGCCTTTGGCAGAAATGTGGAAAGTAAATAGTTACTTAGTTGCTAATTGCTGATTAGGAGGCCCTTCAAATTTGGGGGCTGGTGAAGGCGCTCCACTTGCAACGTGCGTTATGCAGGCCTGCCTTTATAGGATTATACATCTGTATGGAGTGCTCTATTGGACAAGAAAAAGAGCTAGCAGTACATAGATCATTATCATTATAAAGAAAGTTTGAAATGAGGATTAGAAAAGTTTTTTTGGTGATAGGGGAGAATCTGAACAAAAGGAACTGTAATAGGATGGGAGACAGCGGGAAATGAACATAGTTGTCACTTGGGGTTAATCTTCTGTTTCAGCGTCTTATGTTGTGGGATGCACTGGCTGGTCTTCACCTTGATGCGTGTTAATTGTGATCAGATCGATGTTTGGCACATCTGGGTTTTGCCAAAACAAAATGGAGCTGATCAACAAACTGAACGACACAGTCACATTATTTTTTTCTCTGAATCAAACAGAGGGGGCACGTTCCACTGAGGCACTTGACCAAACAAGGTCATGCTGTGCTGTTTGATTCACCCTCTTCACTCCTTGCTGGCCTTTAGATATAACCAGGCGGAGCAATGAACTTGTAGAATGGCTGAACAGGGCTGTGTTTGGAGAAAACGGAAAAATTCTGTTATTCAGAATGTGGATAGATATGTTCGCATTTAGAAAAAAAGAAGCATTCGGCAAAGAATGTCGGGCATAAGACAACATGCCATCAAACCAGCATCTTAACCGTTGAAATAAGAGTACACAAATGGCCACTTTTTTTTTGGCAGACTTGGGCAAAGTAGAACCTCCAACCCAGGTGTTCTACCCCAGATGTAGTTTGTATTCAGTCTGCAGGATTTCCATCTGTTCTGCTCATCTCTGGAATGGTGGGCACCATTATGCCATGATGCAGGATATGGCTTCTGTGCTGCACCTTTGGTCAAACTTTAGGAAAACTTGATACTTCTTTCCTGAATCCTAAGCACATAAAAAAAAGATTCTTTACTATTTATTTGTGATCTGGTATGCTTTGCCTTTTGTTTTGTGGATTGACATGAAAATGTAAATAATATACATGTATTTGTTAGAACCTGTTTTAAAAGATTTTTCTAGCTTTCTTTTATGATGTTATTTGTTATCCACCTAGCTGCAATCAATTTTGCATAATTAAGGCGCCCCTTGACCTTTTTCTCATTTCGGACTGCAGAGGATTTCGAATCTGACAGTGAAGATTCTGATGTCAGTGGTTCTGAGGGAGAGGACACATCCTGGATTTCATGGTTCTGCAGCTTGCGAGGCAATGAATTCTTCTGCGAGATTGATGATGACTACATCAGGATGATTTCAACCTGTGTGGTCTGAGTAACCAAGTCCCATATTATGATTATGCACTTGATCTCATCTTAGACATCGAGTCTTCTAATGGTGAGATTATTTGAACTTAAGAAAGCTGCTATTTTACCTACTATAGGCCGTAGATATACCATCCTTGTTTTTTCTTTTCTGAATTTAATGGTCTGTAACTTATTTTCAAACCACCTGAACTTATCTTGTTTGCATTGTTTATTTGTGTTGATATATCGCTTCCTAAAGAGTTGATTCTGTCAATCAGTGGATATGTCCCTTGTATTTTAAATATAGAAAGATATAGATTATTGTACTGTTGCATTCATGAAACGGTACCATTTATGTACAGGCGATGTGTTCACTGAGGAACAAAATGAATTGATCGAGTCATCTGCAGAGATGCTGTATGGATTAATTCATGCACGATACGTCTTAACCAGCAAGGGTCTAGCTGCAATGGTAATCTTTCCTTTGATCCTATGAATGACACCAAAAATATGTTTCCCTCTCTTATCTCTGTGATGTTGAACTGTACTGCTTTCATTTGCCACAGTTGGAAAAGTTCAAGAACTATGACTTTGGTAGATGCCCCAGAGTGTATGCTGTGGTCAGCCCTGTCTTCCAGCAGGACAATCAGATATCTCTAGATCGAGCACAGTGAAGATATATTGCCCGAAATGCGAAGAACTTCACTATCCAAGATCCAAGTACCAAGGCAGTATCCTTTTGATCTGTTGTTTTGTCAAATTACATTGGTATGATATTTTCATAATTCCAGTTACATCTTCTGAGTAAAGAATGGCCCTTTTATGCTGTTTTTTCCAAGAGATTTTATTTTAGCCACCCATTTAAACTATTAAATATATTTTTTTGCAATGCCATATATGTTTTCTCTCATCTCCGGGCAAACAGCTTAGTATCACATGGAACATCTTTCCAATTGTAA
This sequence comes from Urochloa ruziziensis, assembly GCA_015476505.1. NCBI lineage: Eukaryota > Viridiplantae > Streptophyta > Magnoliopsida > Poales > Poaceae > Urochloa > Urochloa ruziziensis. Next base: position 38,061,790 of record CM027119.1, on the reverse strand, counting down.
CTTACCTCAATTCCTGCTTGTTTTGGCAAAACCCTTCTCGGGTAGATATTTGTATTCAGTTGCAATTACTTGCCCTTGCACGTCCTTTACTTTCCCCAGACATTGATGGAGCATACTTTGGGACGACATTCCCTCATCTTTTTCTGATGACATACCCACACTTGAAGCCGCAGAAGCCGTCGCAGCAATACACCCCAAGAGTCTTCGGCTTCAACTTCACAAGAAGTCATGACAGAGTCGTACTTTCAGCAGAAGCACCCTTTTACCTAGGTTTTAGGGAGAGCACCGTGGCCCGCAAATGTTGTGGCCAAAATATGTACCAATTCGCGAGCTTTGGTTTCGCTGTAAAACTGATGAGATTGTATCTGTTTTCTGATATTACTATTATGTAACCTTAGGTTCTCTCTCGCCCACTCGATCAAACAGCATGCCATTCGTGCCGACTGTTACATGTACTTTGCTGCATTTGCATCTGAATCCTTCTATTGGAAGCATACATGCATGATAACGGCGACCACCGCAGTAGCAGACACGTGAAACACACGTGCTAATTGCTCTCTTGACCTTGCCTTTGATGTTTGCCCCTCTTTCAGTTTTTGTCCTACTACGTCCGCTCCTCATGAACGACCACCCTTCAGTTTCACCGACCGGACAGGTAGAGTGAACGCGCTTGCACTGGGAGGGTTCGCCGCCGTTTGCCCTCACCCTAACTACCACCGCCTGCGGGTTCTGATTCAGGGCGCGCTCAGTTCAGCGCACCTGACCTCAACTTGGACCGTAATTTTCGTTCCTTTCTTTTCTTTTCTTTCCCTCCAAGTTCAAAAATCGGCTAGCTTGGTGCGCTGCACTGCCGATTTTCTGCGGAATAGTTTATCACGCGCCGGGATAATGCCAAGATTCGCCATTGCCATGTTGTTTTGTCTGGCAGCGCAATTATGCAGTGTTATTAGTATTACTCTATCCTTTACACTAAACTAGTGTAATCCTCCTTGACCAATGTCTACACGTCGGACCATGTCGCCGTCAAAGGCCTCCCGCGGATAAGCACGGCCGCCGATGGAATGGACGCAGCACCGCGCCCCCCATCAGGGGCCCTGCGAATTTTCTTCGCTCCCCAGCAGCGTCCCTGTCGACGCATACGGCCACAAGCCCGTCGCCCATTTCTTCTTCCTTGCGCTTGACGCCAAACGTTCAAGCCGAAAACATTATCGTTTTCCCGGGAGAAATGCTTCTCGAATATTCGCTCAAAGCAAACGGAACGGGGATGCTCTCGCTCGAGCCTGTCTGGGTCCCACTCGTCAGGGGGCTAATTGCGTGCGAAGACGACCGGATCTCGCCTCGCCTTCGTCCTCTCCCGTTCAGATCCAGAGCGAGGCAACGCACCACCTGTGTGCAACTGCATCTGCCGTGCATGTCTGCTTGTCTGTCTGCCTCCCGGCCCGGGATCCTAGTGGTGGTCCGCCCCGTTCCGGCCTCCGGCCGCCACTTCCCGTGCAAAATTGCCATGAAATTTATGTTTCTCATTTGCCCTTTTTAAAAAAATAATCTGTGCAAAATAATAATTTTTTGGGTACTGATAAATGTACTAGTATATTGCAGGATATGTGATGTAGTGCTAGTGTGTTTGCTCACGCCTTTTCAAAGCATTATATACCATGCCATTTTAGATGAGCGTTCTCAATCATTCAGCTCATTTGGATTATATGAAACACGTCAGCACGGACAGGAGGGTTGTTAAGAGCCTCGAGAGGACCATTTTCGTGGCTTATATAGTACGAAAAAGAGCAGCTTGGCACAAAATAGAGAGCCTCAATTTATTTGAGATAAAAGAAAAGGGCAAAACAAAAATAGAGAGCCTCAAATTCTTGCTAGCGACTTCTGTGATCCGTCCCAATAAATGCTACTTCATCCGTTTCAAATAATAAGTCGTTTTGACTTTTTTAAGTTTATAGATTTTGTCTAGGCATAGCGTTTATCCAGATGCATATAAAATGATGAATCTATAAAAGCCAAAACAATCTATAATTTGGAACGGAGGTAATAGCTCAAATGTTTTACAAAGTCCTTTATATTGAACATTGATTTGGTCTAGATTGCACCGCGTTTTTGAACTTCAGCGTTACATGTCCCGAAATAGAAATGTCTCCCTTACGCATTTTGACCAAAATCATGCCCACAATTGTGCCTCTCTCTCTTTCATTTATTATCAACGATTAGTAGAAAGCTTACTAAAAAAATGATTAGTAGAAAGCGTCAATAATTAGAGCTTGAGCTACAGTTAGAAAGAACTACTTGACATAATGACATGAAGGGAGCACATCGTGTAACTATACACTACTTGTTTTTTAAGTTTGAAATTTGAACGTCCAATCTTCCGTATGCCGTGGTCTAAACAATCACTCTGTAATTTTATATGGAAGTGTTTTACCAGATCAGACTGATTTGCATTACAATAACAGCATTAAGTGCTCATTTGCACAAACAAGAAATGAAAAAAAAAGAAACCAGCGAAAAGAGAGGGAAGAAGAGGTAGAAGACCCGTAAAAATCGGTGCAGGAAAAGGGTGGAAGAAAAAGCGTAAGGCGGCCGCCCCCACCACCACACCCCTTCCTTCCCCGCCCATCTCCGCCTCCGCCTCCGCCTCGCCTCGCGCATCGGCCCATGTCTCTCTCTCCTCCGCCGGCCACCACCACCGCCCCTCCCGACACGACCAACCCCGAACCCCACTTCCGATTAGATGCACCACCACCACCTCCCCACCGCCGCCGCCTCCGCGCCGGAGCCGGCGGCCGCGGCGACGGACACCCCTCCCCCGCCGGTCCCCGATCCCTCCTCCCTTCGCATCCACATCCCGTCGAGCCCGCACCACGCGCTGCCCTCCACCCCGCACAAGCGCCCCGTCGTCATGACCTCCTCCTCCTCGTCGTCGTCCACCCCCACCCGCCCCTCGCCGTCGCCCTTCACGCCGCCACGGAGGCGCAAGGTCCCCGCGCCGGCGGCAGCCCCCGCGGGGGCCGCCGCGGCCAGGTACCTCCTCCGCTGCCTGCACCTCCGCCTGCGCATCCTCCTCCTCATCTCACTCCCCACCCTCTACTTCCTCTCCCCGACCCCCGCCATCCTCCCGCGCTCCCTCCTCGCCGACTTCCTCTCCGCCGCGGCCTTCTCCTGCGCGCTCCTCCTGCTCCTCTGCCTCTCCCTACCCCGCCTCCCCTTCGCGCTGCCGCTCCCACTCCCGCTCCGCCGCGCGCGCCGATCCCCGATCCTATGGTCCATCGGCTCCTCGCCCTCCGCGTCCGCGACCACCCCTACCACCGGCCATTTCGTCCAGGTGTACAGCAACGGCGACGTCTACGAGGGCCAATTCCACCGTGGCCGCTGCACGGGCAGCGGCGTTTACTACTACTACATGAGCGGGAGGTACGAGGGGGACTGGGTCGACGGCAAGTATGACGGCTTTGGCGTAGAGACCTGGGCCAGGGGGAGCCGGTACAGGGGCCAGTACCGGCAGGGGCTCAGGCATGGCTATGGCGTGTACAGGTTCTACACTGGGGATGTGTATGCCGGGGAGTGGTCCAACGGCCAGAGCCATGGGTATGGCGTGCACACCTGTGAGGACGGCAGCCGGTACATCGGAGAGTTCAAGAGGGGTGTCAAACATGGCCTCGGCCACTACCATTTCAGGTGTGGAATTGAACTTGTATTTCTTGTGCTGCTCAAGATTTTGTTATTGTTGTGAAAGCAAGTTAAATGTGCAACTTACTTCTGTGCTGCTTGCTAGTAAGTAGTAAATGACCATTTTGTTATACAGATATATAGTTTCTGTGAAATGTTTGTTGCTTCTTTGAATTCAGCTGATGTGATTGTTGGTGGTAACATATGATTACTAAAGTAAATTCAGTGATTTCTCATAGCTATTTTTTATGCTTTACTTCCTAATCATTTAACATTTGCACATTGGTATGGCTTGCGGGGAGTGGAACGTGTGTATCCATCCAAAATAGATCTCTAGTGTAACTGTCTATAGATATAGCCTATGAATTGTTATTAATGTTGTGATATTGGGCAGGCACTATGCGCTTGTATGCTACCAACTCATCTGTGGATGGTTTTTCACCCAATTAGGTGATTCATTAATCATTAGTTGCATTAGTTTGTTGTTTCATTGCTTTCTGTTGGATAGAATGTTTCCTTTGGCTAAATCAAAAGACTTTGATTAGATGGTTTTTTCAAGGAGTTAAGAGACGGCTGGTTACAGAAAAGCCAATGTGGGTTTGTCATTTCTGTTCGTGGTGATTCTGAAAACATATTGATAGTCTGTCTCTGTCATACCTCTACCGATATCTTTCTGCCAGTTATATATAGAAATAGTTTATAAAATAAGTATGAACCTTTTATATGTGTACACTATGTGTCTATCTTCTACTGTAAGATTGTGAATCAACTAGTACAAATCACCCCTCTCTTCAAAAGGGGGACAACTCCCTGTTTTCAGCTTCTATTATGCAAGTGATCTTTGGTGGCATGTAGCATTAACAAACACTGACAGCTCATCATTTGATTAGATAGCTCGTATTTTGCTTATATTGCTTCTGTGTTGTTCCTCTGAACTTTTATTTGTGCCATGTAGTTTATTGTCGTCAGAATTAGTTCAATAAAGTTTCTGAACCCATCGAATTACGGCATGCCAACATTATCGCGGCCTGTTTTTACTGTCTCTTGTCCATATTATTTCTCTCAATATAGAGATGTTGATGTGTGTTTGAAATTTATATCAACTCATATTATATCTCATTGTCTGATTGGGTATGGGCTATAGTAGCCATTAATTATTGCATCATAGCATATTCGGATTTGGATGCGCATTTTGTTGGCATCTGTAGATTGGCTGCATCTAAAGATAACAATTTTATATCTATTTTACTCTTCATTTTCAGTTTAGCATCTGTTGGGGTGCAGTATATTGAATCCTTATAGTGTGTGTGTGCGCGTGCGCGCGCATGTTGGCACATCCTTCCAAATGCAATCAACTTCTTTTAGACTCATGACTGCCTGTCTTGGCTTGCTTGGGACTGAAAGACTGTTGTTGTTGTGCATCTCGACTTACTTTTTATTTGTCAGTACTCATACTTGTTCTGTTCACTATGATTCCTCTTTCGCTTTGATTAGTGATGACAGCATAAACTAAAGATATCAGATGTGTTTGTGCTCTATAATATTAATTAATTGTACCTAAAAATAAGAAGTGTAGCATGGTAGGATCTGCAGTATTGTATCATCATGCCTTCATTGTATTTGTTATCTGTGTCTATGCTGTTGCATATACCATACAGGTAAAATTAAACTAATAGCAGTTTTGAACTGATATTTTGTGAACTTCTGTTAGGAATGGTGACACCTACGCTGGAGAATACTTTGCTGATAGAATGCACGGCTTTGGAGTTTACAGTTTGCCAATGGCCATAGATATGAGGGAGCATGGCATGAGGGCAGAAGACAGGGTTTAGGCATGTATAGTTTCAGGAATGGAGAGACACAAGCCGGGCACTGGCAAAATGGAGTTCTTGATACTTTAAGCACCCAGAACTTTATCCCTGGATCGCCTATTGCAGTGAACCATTCCAAGGTCCTCAACGCGGTGCAGGTAATGCGCTTGACAATCATTGTATTTGTCAGACTCTCATGATGTATGGTAACTGTATTTGCTAATTTCTGATCATGTTGCACTATGCAGGAAGCAAGAAGAGCTGCAGAGAAGGCTTATGACATCCCCAGGGTAGATGATAAGGTGAACAGGGCTGTTGCAGCAGCTAATAAAGCAGCCAATGCAGCCAGGGTGGCTGCCGTGAAGGCTGCACAAAAGCGCATTCCCAATAATGGCGACGATCTACCACTGTCAGTAGTGTGACAATGAAGCCAACATAAGGTTGGCTTGGAGCTGCTTCGCGATGCCATCGCATCACCAACTGCCCGACAAAACCTTCGGCTTCCAGTAGGGGAAGCCGCTGCTCTGCCATCGGGCCATGGCGACACCTGAGTGACTGCCCGCTGCTTTCAAGCTTTGGGAGCAGACCAAGTTTGCTGCCACCCCTTACATACATCTTTGTGATGTCTTTTGCGACGTAGCAGAACTCCTGCTCGGAGAACTTTCAATTGTCGAAGGCAACTGGTTGAGGTTAGCAGTAGGTTCCTTCTGCCTTTTTCTTCAGTGTAATACTCACCCTATGTTAGAGATATGATGATGTACACCCCAACATCAGGAGACATATGTTTGTCTCTCTTCAAGCATGTACAGAACCTACATGTTTCGCGGTTGCTGGCCGTGCTGGTTTGTGAAACTTCACGTGCCGCCCGCAACTGTTTGTACTTTGTAGCAGAACGCTTAAAGATATCATGACCATGAGTGCCTCCTGTCGTTTTAGTGGTTGATGTGTTGTACATTGAAATTGTTTGTGTGTTACTCTCCCGATCCCTGATGCAGGCGTTCATTGTTGCTAGACCTGTCACATGCGTGTGTCAGGTTGTTGGGTCAAAATTCTTGTCCAGTGCCTGACTCCTCGCATGGTCAGGTTGGGTCAGGTTTTTTTGCACGGGTTGGGTCGGGTGGTTCATGATCAGATCTAGCCGAGGTGCTCTCCAACGCTAGTTCTTGTCTAATAATAAAAGAAAAACTAGTTCTTGTGGATCTCTGTCTCCTATCTTCTCTACCTTGGCAGCTCCTAAGACTTCAGCGTGTCGCACTGAGTCACAATCTTGCCGTGCATTGTCTCCTACTCTCCTTTGCCTCGTCCACCTCGCTGCACTGGCTTTGGCTCGTCACTCTCAGCCCGCTCCTCCTCCTCTGCCCCTGTTGGGTGTAAGACGGCCCCGGAGCGGACTCCGCCCCAACAGCCTAGAGATGGGACCGAAAAGGGGAACGGAAAATAAGGGATGGTGACCCCCTTCGGAAATGGACACGACTTCGACTCTTGGAATTCCGATGCAAAATATTTAAATCATGTATTCCAACTAAAAATAAAATGATCCTCCCCCTTAGTTACAAAACCTTCTCTATTTATAGGAAGGCGAACCGACACTAAGTACAATTACAATCTTGCCCTTAGCAACTGCTAGATTCCCGGAATATTCTTGGACATTACAGACTTTACCCTTCACGGGATGCTACCGTCAGCTGGGCCCATTCTAGAATACGAGGGAGCTTTCGGTCTCCTGAATTCGCCTCGCTCCCCGCCGCGGTCTTCGGTCTTCGGTCGAAGTGGAACTCAGCCCGCTCTTCCGCGGGCACTTTGGGTTCCCCCCTCGCGACTCGCCGGACACCATCTCCGACTTTGGATCCGAGGGCGCTCTCGGATTTGCCTTCGGGAATCCGGCGCCCGTCTTCCAGTCCGCGTCTGTCTTCCCAGACGCGACGAACCCGAGGATGCCCTCGGGTTTACCTTCGGGAATCCAGCGCCCGTCTCCCAGTCCGCGCATGTCTTCCCAGACGCGACGAACCCGAGGATGCCCTCGGGTTTACCTTCGGGAATCCAGCGCCCGTCTCCTGGACCGCTCCTGACCCTGAAACTTCATCAGACATGAAGACAGCTGAAAACACGGTCAAGACTCCCCAAAGGTGGGGAGGGGTTACTTTCCGAAGTCTACCCCCCAACAGTAGCCCCTCGGCAGTGAGGGACGCGCGTCGTTCCTCGAGGCTACCTACGTGGCGGCCTGAACTGTCGACACGTCGCCGAGCAGTGGAACGGCGAGGGGGAAGGCGTAGACTTCCGGAACACCTCCCCCACCTGGGCCTTGTTCGGCCTGTTCTTGTTACTCGTGAGGGCCCATTTATTTTTTGGTGGCTATATAAGGGACCTCGTACCGGTACTCGTCTCTACTCGTCTCTATTGTTCTGCCTGGTTTTAGAGGAGCTCCGAAGCTTTTGCTGATTTGAGGAGCCTTTATTTCTGCGCTTCTTTTCCGGGTAAGTGTTCTTGTTCGCTTTCTAGTCTTTTTTTCCTTTGTATTATTTTTCTAGTTCGTTCTTGATTAGTTTTGAATAATTTCCAGGACTTGTGTTTTTCCTCTAGGTCTTCGGTTTTGATTAGGTTTGATTTTTTCGTAGGGCTTTTCTTTTTCCTGCTTCAATGGCTCCGAAAAGGAAGAGGATTGATGACGAAGGTGGTATTGATTCTGATAAACCAGTCGTCGAAGCCAGCGACTCTGATGTTCGGTTTTAGCACTTTCAAGCAGACTGATCTGCAGCTGCTGGAGTCTTCCAAGATGATTGAACCGGGGAAAGCCAGGCTTGCAGAAGAAGATAAGGCGAAACCTTCGCCGAAAGCTAATGAGGTTGTTGTTTTCCGGGATCATTTCGTGTCCGGGCCTTCGATTTCCCCTGGATCCTGTTGTAGTGGAAATCTTGAAGGGAGGTGGGGTTATCTGCATCAGCTTACTCCGAACGCTTTCAGTTCGCTTGAACGGGTACTTGTGGGTCTGCAAAACCACGAAGATTAAGCCCAGTTTGGACGGTTTCCTATACGCCCACCGGGGTGCATAGGAAACTCTAAAGACTCAACTCCCACGCTCACCCTTCAAGGGGTGAACGTCGAAAAGGAGTGCCTAAGTTCGGCTGTCTCAATTTCGTAATACAGACCCCATGTCTATTTCCTGTTATGGCCTATCGGAATAAGTTGGCCGAAGAACTGGTGGACTTCTTGGTTGTACCACGTGATTGCCAGGACGATGGAGGTGAACTACCCCCTCGTGTGTCGCCTCTGGGCAATCTCTCGGGATCTTGGCCTTCATCTGCCGGGGCAGCCCCCGAAGGGGTGGCGTTTGTTGAAATGCTCCGGAAAATCTCTCAGAAGTACAGTGTTCGCGATCTTTTTGAAGAGTTCCGCCTGTGTCGTGTTTTTCCCGTCCAGGCCGGATGGAGTGTAGATTTCTGGAAGGAAACTCCTGAGGATGGTATTCCGATGCCGGATTTCGCTAAGTGCTTTGGACTAACGGCCAAAGGTTTGTTGGATATTTCTGATGCTTTTTCCTTATTTCAAATGTATGTTTTTCTTTCCGTTTCGCGGCTATTACTAACGCTTTACCTTTTTCCGAAGATATTAACGCTTCCTGGGTTGAAAAGGATGTCAACGGATGATTGGGAAAGAATCTCCAGCTGAATTCAGCGAGAGCAAGAAATTATCATTGAAGAGGTCGAACCGTGTGTTCGAGTTTTTTAAGATGTCTCCTGGTCTTCGTAAATCTACTAACAAGAGCATTGCGAGAGATCTGAAATCCTCGAAGGACGAGAAGGATGTTTCTGCGCTTGCTACCTCGAAAGCGGCTTCTGGTAGTGGTGGTGTTGTTCCTACCAGAGTCCAGGAGTCGCCGCGCTCTCGACCGAAAAGCGTAGCGAAACGCAAACCTTCAACTTCTGGTGACGCCTCGAAAAAGCTTAAGATTCTTGATCCCAAGGAGGTCCTCAAGGATGTTTTTGGAGATATGGATGATGATGAATCCGTGCTTGAGGGTGAAATGGTTGGACCTTCTGGAGCCCCAGCTCATGCAGTTGATGACAGTGTTCTGGATGTTCCTCGGACTAATTCCCCCGTGGTTTCACCGACAGTAGGGAACGAGCTGTTAAACTTGTTACTTCCGAAGTGGTTCTGGCTAGTGGGCCATCTTCTGTTGGTATTGGTGTTGTCTATAGCCCCCCTGCTTCAGATAGTGACGACAAAGCCGATGAGGTGGAAGAGCGGGGCGTCCAAGGTGGTGATGTTGCTGGTGATGTACGCGCAAGCTCTCCAGACCCTCATGATTCTGGATCTGACACGTCCCGACGTCGTCTAGAGATTCTAGTCCATCTTCGGACAGCACTTCGGATACCAGAACAGAATCTGTACCGCTGCAACCTCTGATAGCCGGGGATGAAGGATGCGGATGTGATATTGATGACACAGAGACCAGCAGCTACTTCGTGAGCTCCGAGGACCCTAAAGAAATTGCGCGTAAGCTTGGTTTAACAGGAAATATGTAACACCCTAAATTTCAACTTTTGCAATTAATAAAATTTTCTAGAATTTATTCGAGCTCAGTTAAGGTTTTTAAGGATTTTCTAGAATTTATTCGAATTAATTGTGTGCGGAAAACATTTTCTCAAATTAAAATAAAGTTTAGGTTGCATTGTTGCATTCATGCTGCTGCATATTTATTTTATTGTGTTTGAGTTCAAGTTTGTTTGAATTCAAAGTTTAATTTGAATGCTCTTTTAAGTCTTTTGTTAGAAGTCCGTTTTTGGCCCCTCAACTCTCTGCCTGTCGCGGCCCAGCAGCTTCGCTCAGCCCAGCACGCGGCCCAGTCAGCGTGCGGCCCAGTGCCGCGCGGTCCGTTGGCGCCCCGCCGTTTTACGCCTTCGCGCAGCGCCGGCGCCCCGCGTTCGCCTCTGCGTTTTTCGTTTTCTCCGCTCCCTCGCGCCCGCGCCTCCGCCCGCCTTCGCTCAGTCGCTGACCGGTGGGGCCCGCTTGTCATCCCCGCCGGGCAGCCGTGCCCGAGCTGGACTCGAGCTCGAGTCCGAGCTCCGCGTCCGCTCGCGCGTTCCGTGGCCCGCACGCCAAGGCAAGGTGCCGGCCTATTTATTGCGCGCCGCCTCGCCTCGCGCGTCCCTCCACCCTAAACCCTAACCGCCTCGAGCCGCCGCGCCGCTCCAAACCCTAGCGCCGCCGCCGCCGCCGCTCGGACCGCCTCCTCCGGTCGTCCCCAGTCGTCGCCGTCGCCGCCTTCGAGTTCGCGGTGAGCTCCGCCGCGTACCCGTGCTTTCCGCGCGCGCTCCCGTGCCCCGTAGCCGTCGGCGTGCACGCGCCGCCGCCGCCGGCAATGGCGCGGCCGTGCGCCGTCGCCTTCCCCGTCGCCGGAGCGCCGGGGCGGCCGTGCGCCGTCTGATCCGGCCTTGACGGCCCGGATTAGATCGGGCGTAACCCCCCTGCCGCGGTCCACCATGGACCAGTGGACCGGGTCCACGACCACGGTCCACGGCTCCGCCGCGCCGACGTCAGCGCCGGCGTTAGCGCTGACGTCATCATGGCGTCAGCCGCCGTCAAGCCGCCGTCGCCGCCGGTCGTTTTGCAGAAAAGCCCCTGGCTTTCTGCGTATTTACATCTTTACTTTACGCAGTTTTAAAATCCTTTCAATTTAGTCCTTTTATTTACGATTAGGCCCCTGGAAGTTCCTGATCTTTACCAGCAAGTCCCTAATCTTGTTTTTATCATAACTTTTGCATCTTAACTCCGTTTTACGCGTTCAAGATACCGTTGGAATTGTCGTTTCGTGTACAATCTTTATGTGTGCACCATGTGTTGGTTTCTTATGATTGTTGTACTGTTTTCTTATTATTTCCTTTGCTTGTGCATGTGTGTACCGGTAGACGATCCGCGCTTCGAGGACTTCCCGGGAGAGGAGTTCGAGGAGTTCGAGGAGTTCGGGCAGCAGCAAGGGTTCGCTGAAGGCAAGTCGCCTTGGTCATGCTTTGTCCTATTTAAATTTAGAACTTACTTTTATGTTCAATCCACCATAGTTGCATGTTATATTTAATTTTGATGGGTTTTCCTACTAAGGACATGCCTAGCCACCCTATCCTGATTATCATGCCTTTACCTTGGGTTAATAAATTTGCTGTAGAACTTGCTAGTGCTCTACTGTTTAATTGAACCCCTATGATAATCTTGATTTTATCATGTTATGCCTCGTTAACAAGATCATCTACTTAAAGGGAAACATGGAGAACCACCCGGGACATACCGTACAACCGCAGTGCTAATGGGCTCTGGCCTTGACCTATTAATTTGAGAACTTAACTTGAAATGACTTTACCTGATAAGGGCAAGGGGGGACTGAGTCGCGGTCTAGCCCGGTCCTCTTGGGAAGTAGCCTTTGCTAAGGTACATGCCTATTAGGGAGGGTTAGGAGCGCCAGACACCGAAACCATGCGAGTCAAATCTAGTTGAGGGATCTTTGTAACGGTCTCGTAGTGGATCCCTGGCCATTCACCAAAGGAAGTGTCTAATGGGGCCTTGCAAACCTCGGGCAAAAAGGGTGACACTTCTGCTGGGTAAAGCTGTATAAACCTTGCAAGGTTAATAAAAAACTATCATGATAGCCGTGCTCACGGTTACGAGCGGCCTGGACACTCACATATTTAATTTATCGGAACTTTATTCAAATCATTTACTTTATGTTGAGGCTCTCATCTTTATGTTATTTTATTTCATTAATTGTGGGTGGTATAAACTTATACTTAAGCTTGCTTAATTAAAATTTGATCAATTAAAATGCTAAATGCTTAAACCTACAGCCTATCCTTGTTTAAGCCTTGCATATCATCTCGTTATCTTTAGCTTGTTGAGTACGGCATGTGCTCACGCTTGTTCATTTATTTTTGCAACGACCGATCCGGATTTGTTAAGACGTGGGGAGCTTTGAGGAGTTCACCGGCGATTTCCAGGAGTTCTAGGCTGCGTCTCTGCCAGGCAACCTCAAGGTCTTAGAGGAGTTTCGTTTGCAGCGTTAAATAAAGACTCTATTTATTCTATGGAGACAAACCTTGGATTGTAATAATGCTATTTACTACTCTCTATTTATTCTTGCACGCTGTGATATTTATTTTTGTCGATTATATGTGAGTTGCCTTGTTTAAAGACTTGCATATGAGATGGTTCGTTTTCTTCTGAAAACGGGCGTGACAAAAGTGGTACTAGAGCCGTGTTGCCTCTAGGAACGTTAGCCTAGTTAGAAAATGGCCGAATTAAGGATACTAAAGCTTAGAAGCCTTTTTATTTCCGCTTGACTCTGATATAAAACTATTTTATTCCATTTTTATTTTATCTTTATTTTATCTCTTCTTGTCGTTGATTTTATCTCACCCTTGGAGCTATTTCTATTCATTTTATTACATATCTTACTTGTTGAAAATTTTCCTTATCTCAGAAGATGGTGATGACTCGGGAGTCCGCTCGTAAGAGTGCCATGCTTCAGCGTGTCCGTGAGTGGGAGGAAGACAGTGATGAAGAGGTTGATGCTCAGCTGGTGGTGGAAGGCCCCGATGTGGAGGTGCACACGCCGCCGCTGCAGGAGGTGGAGGTGATCGAGATTGAAGATGTTGAAGAAGGTGAAGATGGTGCTCCAGCGGTTGAAGCTGACCAGCCAGTGCCTCCAGTCGCCGTTGGAGTGGAGGAGCAGCAGGAAGCCCAAGCTGAAGCCCCTGCAGGAGAAGAGCATCATGAAGTTCAAGACGAAGAGGAGGATCCTGAGGAGGTAGAGGAGTACCTGGGCGAAGGAGAATACTACGAGGAGGCCATCCAGTCTCCAGATCCGTCTTCATCTGAGGATTCAGAGAATGCCCAGCCGCCTCCGCCTGAGTTCTGGACTCTGACTCGCCACTATCACGATGGTGGCAATGCCCGTCTTCCCGCGCTACTCAAGGAGCTGTTTGAGCGTCTCCAACTGCCGGTAGAGATTATGTACAAGGGTAATCAATGGCGTCACCCCAGGTATCCGGCAGAGTGGAAGGTGTCCGTGCAGATTCGCGTCGCTTCGCTGATTATGTGCATGGAGGGACTCTGGAGGCCGCCAAGTTTCAAGCCATAGCATTCAGAGGCAGTTTTGCAGCTGGAAGGGATGATGCCGCGCTTCAGGCCTTTGGAAGGGTGCTTTATCAAGAAAATGGTGAGCTGCAAGGCACCATTTGGAAATTCTTCCCTCGGACAGCACCGGAGGCCGTGAGCAGCATAATCCTGGACATCCAGAATCAACTGAATGAGGACCTGAGGGACCATGCCAAGTACACCGCAGCGGTTCACACCTATGCTGTGGGCACCACCGATGAGTTGAACCACGCCTATGATATGCTAGCTGCTGAAAGGTTGAAGAACAAGAAGCTTCGAGCTGCACTCCGTGGAGAGGATCCAGCGGAGGTGGAGGAAGATAAAGAAGTTTGTCCAGCACGTTCACCCCCTCGCCGCAAGACAAGATATGGAGGAGCCATCACCTACATCAACTAGCTTTGAGGAAGCTTAGGAGTTTAGGAGTTAGGAGTTTCGGAGTCCTTAAGTTTAAGAGTTTAGAGTTCTTGTAATCGTTAGCGTAAGCGATCGTCGTTTCGAGTTGCGTCTTTTGTTAAGAGTGAACGTGTGCTTGTTATTTTGCTTATGGATGATTTGGGTCTTTGTAATGAGTGTGGTGTGTTGTGGAGTTTACCACAGCGACATCAGTTTAATAAAGTTTAGTTTGGGGTTTTAATTTTGTCTCATAATTTAATCCTTTATCTATCTCGCTTTATCTATCTTATAAATCTTGTTCAACGCAAATCGGTTCGCGTCACTGCATGACCTTTCGGTACTGTTCGAATTTATTCAGAAGCTACAGAGATCGGTTTCAAGTGAAACCAAGTGGGTTAGATTCAGAATTTAATGGGTGAAATCCTGGTAATTTTTCATGATTTTTGGACTTACGGACAGAGAGTTATGCATCTTCTTTTCTCAGAACCTGAATCTGTCACAATGGTTTGACGTAGGCAGCTTGTTTATTTTATATCTCGAGTTTTATAACTCCGATTTATATTATTCAAGTTGGGTTGGTTCCGGAATTTAGTAATATTTATCCTGTAATTTTCTCATAATTTTTGGAAGTCCTGTTCATGACTTATATCTGGTCTTTTCATCTAATCAGAATTCTGTCCTGTCCTGAAATTTTCTGTTATAATCTAATTACGCTGTTGAGCACAATCTTTCTATTATATCTTTGTCAGTCACAATCTGAAACCTGTATCTCTAACACTCAGATGGTGAACACCAGGTCTGGTGCAGGAGTTGATCAACCACCAACAGTTCGTCCGTCAAGGAACGTCAACCCCAACCCGAACCTTCAGCCAGAACCAACACTGCCGTCAGAGATGGAGCCGTTTCTTGAGGCGCAGATGGTGTTCCTCCAGACATTGACTAATACTGTGGCTGGACTCCAAGCTCAGGTCAACCAGGGGAACAACAACCAGGGGAACAACAACCAGAACCCGCCGCCCAGGGACAAGCACAGGGAGTTCATGAGCCACAGGCCCCCGACGTTCTCTCATTCCGCGGATCCGCTTCAGGCTGACGACTGGCTGAAGACTGTGGGCAGGATGCTGGAAATTACTCAGTGTACTGACCGGGAGAAGGTCCTTTATGCTTCCGGACGTCTAGAGGGAACTGCTGCAGATTGGTGGGACTCGTTCACTGCTGCTCATGAAGATGCTGATGCTATCACTTGGGATGAGTTCAAGAACAACTTCAGGAAATATCACATTCCGACAGGTCTCATGAAGCTGAAGAAAGCAGAGTTCCTTGCTCTTAAGCAGGGAGGAATGTCCGTGAGTGAGTATCGGGACAAGTTCATTCAGTTGTCCCGTTATGCTCCAGAAGAGGTGTCTGATGATGAGAAGAAGCAGGAACGGTTCCTGAACGGTTTGATTGGGCCGTTAAACTATCAGTTGTACTCTCACACCTTCCCCACCTTTCAAGAACTTATAGACAAGGCAATTGGTCTGGAACACAAACGCCAGGAGCTGGGTGAGAAGAGGAAGTTCAGTGGATCAGGACAGTCTAGCAGCATCACTCGCCCTCGTTTCACCCCACCTCAGCAGAACACTCCGTTCCGCTTTGGAGGTTACAGTGGTGGATATGGGCAGAATCAGGGTCAACGCTCCGCACCTACACCGCAACGCTCAGCATTCCAACAGAACACCCATCAGAACTTCCAGCAGAACCGTCAGACTACTCCAGCTCAGACACCAGTGAAGGCACCAGCTCCAGGCAGCACTACTACCCCTCGTGCTTGTTTCAAGTGTGGTGATCCCAGTCACTTCGCCAACAACTGCCCCAAGAGGAATGCACAGACTCCGCAAGGTCAGAACCAGCATAGCCAGCAAGGGAGGAACGGGAATCAGACCCCACAGGGCAGGGGACAGCAGAGCGTCGCTCGTGGCCGGGTGAACCACGTGACTACTGAAGAAGCTCAAGGTGCTCCAGATGTTGTCCTTGGTATGTTCTTTGTTAACTCAGCTCCTGCATCGGTTTTATTTGATTCTGGAGCATCGCATTCCTTTGTTACTGCCAAATTCGTAGCCGAACATAGTATACCCATGCAAACAATGAGAAGAGGTATGTTAGTCACTTCACCTGGAGGGGTAAAGAAAGCTCAGTACATATGCCCTCAGGTTAACCTAAACATAGAAGGGGTAGCTTTTCTAGCTGATCTCATCGTTCTGGACTTTGGGGAGATTGATGTGATACTGGGGATGAGGTGGTTAGCTGCCAATGATGCTACGATCCAATGTGCCAAGAGGACAGTTTTACTCAAGACTCCACAGGGAAGAGAGATTGAAGTAGTGGCAACTATTCCAACAGTTCCATCAAAGTGTACGGTGAATCAGGTGGAAGGTGTTGTCTTGGAGGATATTAAGGTGGTGTGCGATTTTCCGGATGTTTTTTCAGACGAGCTACCAGGTATGCCACCTGACCGAGATGTCGAATTTCTCATTGATCTTATTCCTGGTACTGCACCCATCTCGCAAAGACCATATAGACTCTCTGCTAAACATTTAGAAGAACTGAAACAACAACTTAAGGAACTCTTAAGTAAGCGCTTTATCCGTCCTAGTTCTTCACCCTGGGGTTCACCGGTTATCTTTGTAAAGAAGAAGGATGGCACAGAGAGGATGTGTGTGGATTACAGGTTACTCAATGAGGTCACTATCAAGAATAAGTATCCGTTGCCCAGGATTGATGACCTTTTTGACCAGATGAGGGGTGCCAGAGTGTTTTCTAAGATTGACCTGCGTTCTGGTTATCATCAGATGAAGATCAGGCCTTGTGATATTCCCAAGACCGCTTTCTCCACCAGATATGGCCTTTATGAGTACACGGTAATGTCCTTTGGTTTGACTAATGCCCCCGCTTACTTCATGTATCTGATGAATAAGGTGTTTATGGAATATCTGGATAAGTTCGTGGTGGTGTTCATTGATGATATCCTGGTATTCTCCAAGAACGAGGAAGAGCATGAAGAGCATCTGAGGTTGGTGTTGCAGAAGTTGAGGGAGAATCAGCTGTATGCCAAGTTCAGCAAGTGTGAGTTCTGGATGAAGGAAGTTTCTTTTCTGGGTCATGTCATTACTGATGGTGGTGTAGCAGTTGACCAAGGGAAGGTTAATGATGTGTTGAACTGGAAGCCACCTACTTCTGTGAAGCAGGTAAGAAGTTTCTTGGGAATGGCAGGTTACTATCGTCGGTTCATTGAGGGGTTCTCTAAGATAGCAAAGCCTCTTACTTCACTTTTGGAGAAGGATGCAGACTTCAAGTGGACCGAAGCTTGTCAGGCCAGTTTTGAGAAGCTAAAGCAGCTGTTGACTACGGCCCCTGTTCTTGTGATGCCGGATATCAGCAAAGGTTTTGACGTCTATTGTGATGCATCTAAGCTGGGATTGGGGTGTGTGCTTATGCAGGAAGGACATGTGGTGGCATATGCATCGAGGCAGTTGAGGAAGCATGAGCAGAATTATCCTACCCACGACTTGGAGTTGGCAGCTGTGGTACACGCTCTGAAGATTTGGAGGCACTACCTAGTGGGGAATAAGTGTAACATCTATACAGACCACAAGAGCTTGAAGTACATTTTCACCCAGAGGGATCTCAATCTCAGGCAGCGCCGTTGGTTGGAGCTGATTAATGACTATGATCTGGAGATACATTACCATCCGGGCAAGGCAAATGTCGTTGCGGATGCTCTGAGTAGGAAGGACCAGTTGAACATGGTGCTGGCGCACGAGCTGCCCGAAGAGTTGTTTAAAGATTTTGAGAAATTGAACCTTGGGCTGGTAGCTCACACTGAAGGAGTCACGCTAGAATTAGCGTCTACCTTGGAGCAGGAAATCCGTGATGGTCAGCTAGAGGATGCTAAGGTGAAGGAAATCAAGGAGCTGATGAGTGAAGGGAAGGCACCTGACTACCGACTCGATGAACAAGGAACACTTTGGCTTGGTAAGAGGATTTGTGTGCCTGACATCGATCATCTTAGAAAGACTATTCTTAGAGAAGCTCATGATTCTGCCTATTCTATTCACCCTGGGAGCACTAAGATGTATCAAGATCTAAAGCAGATGTACTGGTGGTATGGTATGAAAAGGGATGTGGCTGAATATGTGGCTGTGTGTGACACGTGTCAGAGGGTCAAGGCAGAGCATCAGAGGCCAGCAGGGCTACTCCAACCATTGAAAGTACCAGAATGGAAGTGGGAAGAAATCAGCATGGATTTTATAGTGGGATTACCTCGCTCTCGGAACGGTCATGATTCTATATGGGTCATCGTGGATCGGCTTACTAAGGTAGCTCATTTCATACCTGTGAGAATCGAGTACACCAGCGCTAGGTTGGCAGAGTTATACATGTCCAGGATCGTGTGTCTGCATGGTGTGCCTAAGAAAATAGTTTCTGATCGGGGTACTCAGTTTACGTCACGGTTCTGGCAGAAGCTGCATGAATCCATGGATACAAAGTTGAATTTCAGTTCAGCATACCATCCTCAGACAGATGGCCAGACAGAGCGAGTTAATCAGATATTGGAGGATATGCTGAGGGCTTGTGCCTTAAAGCACGGAAGCAGCTGGGAGAAAAGTTTACCCTATGCGGAGTTCTCTTACAATAACAGCTATCAGGCGAGTCTCAAGATGGCACCGTTCGAAGCTTTGTACGGGAGAAGGTGCAGAACGCCCCTCTTCTGGAATGAGGCTGGAGAAAGTCAAGTGTTTGGGCCAGAGGTTCTGCAAGAGGCTGAGAAGCAAGTGCAGTTGATAAGGGAAAATCTGAGATCAGCGCAATCAAGGCAGAAAAGTTATGCTGATACACGCCGCAGAGCTTTGACCTTTGAGGAAGGTGATTTTGTATATTTGAAGGTGTCACCCGTCAGAGGCATGCGCCGGTTTAAAGTAAAAGGGAAGTTGTCACCCCGCTTTATCGGCCCATACAAGATACTAGAGAGGATGGGAGAAGTTGCTTATCGGTTAGAATTGCCAGCCAGACTCTCAGATGTGCATGATGTGTTCCATATCTCTCAGTTGAAACGGTGTCTCAGGGTACCAGAGGAGCAGTTGTCCTTGGAAGAGTTGAATGTGTCTGATGATCTGACTTATGATGAGCGACCTATCAGAATTTTGGAGACATTACAGAGAGTTACGCGGAATAAGTCAGTTACCATGTGCAAGGTGCAGTGGAGTCACCATTCAGAGGATGAGGCGACTTGGGAAAGAGAGGATGAGTTAAAGGCAGAATTTCCAGATCTCTTCGCAAATCTATCCGAATCTCGAGGACGAGATTCTTCTTAAGGGGGGGAGGTTTGTAACACCCTAAATTTCAACTTTTGCAATTAATAAAATTTTCTAGAATTTATTCGAGCTCAGTTAAGGTTTTTAAGGATTTTCTAGAATTTATTCGAATTAATTGTGTGTGGAAAACATTTTCTCAAATTAAAATAAAGTTTAGGTTGCATTGTTGCATTAATGCTGCTGCATATTTATTTTATTGTGTTTGAGTTCAAGTTTGTTTGAATTCAAAGTTTAATTTGAATGCTCTTTTAAGTCTTTTGTTAGAAGTCCGTTTTTGGCCCCTCAACTCTCTGCCTGTCGCGGCCCAGCAGCTTCGCTCAGCCCAGCACGCGGCCCAGTCAGTGTGCGGCCCAGTGCCGCGCGGTCCGTTGGCGCCCCGCCGTTTTACGCCTTCGCGCAGCGCCGGCGCCCCGCGTTCGCCTCTGCGTTTTCCGTTTTCTCCGCTCCCTCGCGCCCGCGCCTCCGCCCGCCTTCGCTCAGTCGCTGACCGGTGGGGCCCGCTTGTCATCCCCGCCGGGCAGCCGTGCCCGAGCTGGACTCGAGCTCGAGTCCGAGCTCCGCGTCCGCTCGCGCGTTCCGTGGCCCGCACGCCAAGGCAAGGTGCCGGCCTATTTATTGCGCGCCGCCTCGCCTCGCGCGTCCCTCCACCCTAAACCCTAACCGCCTCGAGCCGCCGCGCCGCTCCAAACCCTAGCGCCGCCGCCGCCGCCGCTCGGACCGCCTCCTCCGGTCGTCCCCAGCCGTCGCCGTCGCCGCCTTCGAGTTCGCGGTGAGCTCCGCCGCGTACCCGTGCTTTCCGCGCGCGCTCCCGTGCCCCGTAGCCGCCGGCGTGCACGCGCCGCCGCCGCCGGCAATGGCGCGGCCGTGCGCCGTCGCCTTCCCCGTCGCCGGAGCGCCGGGGCGGCCGTGCGCCGTCTGATCCGGCCTTGACGGCCCGGATTAGATCGGGCGTAACCCCCCTGCCGCGGTCCACCATGGACCAGTGGACCGGGTCCACGACCACGGTCCACGGCTCCGCCGCGCCGACGTCAGCGCCGGCGTTAGCGCTGACGTCATCATGGCGTCAGCCGCCGTCAAGCCGCCGTCGCCGCCGGTCGTTTTGCAGAAAAGCCCCTGGCTTTCTGCGTATTTACATCTTTACTTTACGCAGTTTTAAAATCCTTTCAATTTAGTCCTTTTATTTACGATTAGGCCCCTGGAAGTTCCTGATCTTTACCAGCAAGTCCCTAATCTTGTTTTTATCATAACTTTTGCATCTTAACTCCGTTTTACGCGTTCAAGATACCGTTGGAATCGTCGTTTCGTGTACAATCTTTATGTGTGGACCATGTGTTGGTTTCTTATGATTGTTGTACTGTTTTCTTATTATTTCCTTTGCTTGTGCATGTGTGTACCGGTAGACGATCCGCGCTTCGAGGACTTCCCGGGAGAGGAGTTCGAGGAGTTCGAGGAGTTCGGGCAGCAGCAAGGGTTCGCTGAAGGCAAGTCGCCTTGGTCATGCTTTGTCCTATTTAAATTTAGAACTTACTTTTATGTTCAATCCACCATAGTTGCATGTTATATTTAATTTTGATGGGTTTTCCTACTAAGGACATGCCTAGCCACCCTATCCTGATTATCATGCCTTTACCTTGGGTTAATAAATTTGCTGTAGAACTTGCTAGTGCTCTACTGTTTAATCGAACCCCTATGATAATCTTGATTTTATCATGTTATGCCTCGTTAACAAGATCATCTACTTAAAGGGAAACATGGAGAACCACCCGGGACATACCGTACAACCGCAGTGCTAATGGGCTCTGGCCTTGACCTATTAATTTGAGAACTTAACTTGAAATGACTTTACCTGATAAGGGCAAGGGGGGACTGAGTCGCGGTCTAGCCCGGTCCTCTTGGGAAGTAGCCTTTGCTAAGGTACATGCCTATTAGGGAGGGTTAGGAGCGCCAGACACCGGAACCATGCGAGTCAAATCTAGTTGAGGGATCTTTGTAACGGTCTCGTAGTGGATCCCTGGCCATTCACCAAAGGAAGTGTCTAATAGGGCCTTGCAAACCTCGGGCAAAAAGGGTGACACTTCTGCTGGGTAAAGCTGTACAAACCTTGCAAGGTTAATAAAAAACTATCATGATAGCCGTGCTCACGGTTACGAGCGGCCTGGACACTCACATATTTAATTTATCGGAACTTTATTCAAATCATTTACTTTATGTTGAGGCTCTCATCTTTATGTTATTTTATTTCATTAATTGTGGGTGGTATAAACTTATACTTAAGCTTGCTTAATTAAAATTTGATCAATTAAAATGCTAAATGCTTAAACCTACAGCCTATCCTTGTTTAAGCCTTGCATATCATCTCGTTATCTTTAGCTTGTTGAGTACGGCATGTGCTCACGCTTGTTCATTTATTTTTGCAACGACCGATCCGGATTTGTTCAGACGTGGGGAGCTTTGAGGAGTTCACCGGCGATTTCCAGGAGTTCTAGGCTGCGTCTCTGCCAGGCAACCTCAAGGTCTTAGAGGAGTTTCGTTTGCAGCGTTAAATAAAGACTCTATTTATTCTATGGAGACAAACCTTGGATTGTAATAATGCTATTTACTACTCTCTATTTATTCTTGCACGCTGTGATATTTATTTTTGTCGATTATATGTGAGTTGCCTTGTTTAAAGACTTGCATATGAGATGGTTCGTTTTCTTCTGAAAACGGGCGTGACATGCCAGCACTCATGAAAGCGTCCCCATACATTACCGTTCTCTATAGTAACGGTATCCATACATCCCGTGTCGTATGGACAACACATAGAGGCAACTTTACACACAATATAATCCACAACAGTGCATGGGTATATTGGCTGCAGCTCAAGGAGGCCACCGCTTGAGCACGGCGTTCGGATTTCACCGTACCGACCGAGGTGTCAAGGTGTCCCCATTGACCGGAGATCCTCACCCTCTGTCGATGCAAAAATAAAGGTTGATTGTGCAATAAAGTAAGTTTTGACAGAAAGTAATGTGCTGGGAGTTAGCTGCAAAGGTTAGATAGCCACCTGATTCACATACCCATAATCCCCTAGAGCTTACGTTCAAAAAAAATTCCTTAACGTGACCAACGTATTTTCGCAAACCAGATTAACTTTTATTTCCGAAAACACATTTTTAAGACAAGTTAAATCATCCGCCAAGTATTTTCGGCTCTGGTACCAGCTGTGGCAGAACCACCCCAATTATGTCAGCTCAAGTGCATTGTCCCTTAGCTAATGCAAGCAGTACAGCACACTCGCACTTCAACTGACATAACCGTGTAGTTGCTGTCGGGTAACTCCCGATTACACCACTGATCACATTGTCGAAACCAATACGAGGCATGTCTCACTCCACAATGAGCACAGATGATTAACGAGTCACAAATTTTACAACACAGTACACGTGGATTTAATTTACAAAACAGGACATTATAAAAGTTATTACAACACAGAGTTTTAAAAGCACAGCGGAAGTTTAAAACAGTACGAGTCTACGACGATAAAAACATGATAATGCACAAGTAGCCCAGCTGGCATTATCAATCCCTCGGCTCCCCACCCTGCGAAGCCGGAACAAACTGCAACTGGAAACCTTCAGGGACACCGAACGGGAAAGCTTCAGCTGCCTGCTCTGCTAGGCTAGACTCAGACTCTGAAAAAGGGTTAACACAAGCTGGTTGAGTAATTTAATACTCAGCAAGACTTAACCGACTGAAGAAAACTAAGACCCCTAGTATGCAAGGCTTTTGGCTGGGTTTTTGTTTTGCCAAAAAGAGCAACTAAAATATATCCTTACTTTCAAGTTTTAGCAATCAAATTTTAGTTGAGCTATTTGATCTAGATTAGCATTTATAAAAACTTTTACAAAAGAGAGCAAGAACTTGTTTAATTAACTCATACAACATATGATCATCATCAAAATTCAAGTTCTTAACTAGCGATGATGCCCAGTGATCAAGAGCTCAATACCGTGAGTACGGCGAATCGATTCGGTTTTTATCCCTTGCAAGGTTAACCTACCCACACGGCACAAACGAGCCCCGTCGAGCTGCTCATGCCAGCCGTTCCTTCAGCCAACACTAAATACTTGACCTACCCTGCTACCCTCAAGTACCAGTCCCCACCGATACCAACGACGGGTCAGCCATGAGTTACTCTAACCGGTACATGAATAAGCAGTCAGGCGTAGTTCAACATACCAGTGCGAGCTAAAGTACATAAGTTACCAGTTTCAACTACCTCTTACTCCCAGCATGTGAGGTAGTACAATTCAATCTTGATCCTAGAGCTAACAACGAACGGGCCTTAACTGGCACAGACGGAGCTACAACATTCCATTCTTTTCCCTACCAACATTCTCCGCCCGGCCTAACTTTCTTTTCCAGTCTAGATGACAGGTTAACAAAACTCTGAAAGAACCCACTTAGCATCTCGCGAGTAACAGACAATTACTCGACTTCTACCGTTTAATCAGCCTAGCAATTCTATCGACCTACACATACTAGAAAACTCTGGGTTTTCCTATAGATCATGCAACTAGGTTTTCAGTCAACTCCTAGGAAAACTTAAATGCATAAGGTAAATACTGTGTAAAGTAAATAAATTAAAGTGTGGCTGCGTTAAAAAGGTTATATGCACTCTGGTGCTTGCCTTCGCTGGCCTTGGGCCCTTCCGAGTCTTGGCTCGGGTCTTGTTCTGCCTCAACTACAACGACCTCGGGCTCTGGCTGCTCAGCCTCTGACTCAGGCACCAAGTTGTACACCCCGTCAGCTAGCACGTTCTCTACATGAAAATGCATATGTGTGAGTTTGGAATAACAGTGAGAAAAGATACAAAATCTCACATGCAGCAATTCAATTATACAGCTTAAGTACAAAACAAGATATGCACATGAAATCACATGAAATGTTGCAAAAACCATTTTTAACATTTTATAGAGTAAGTGCATATCTCTTTAAACAAGATTAACCTATCACTAAGAAAGAAATATAACAACAGATCCAAACTTTACTGAGTTCATCAAAACTGTTTAGAAAACATTTTATTAGCAAAACTATATATATAAAACCATTTAAATACACATATAAAGGGTTATTTAGCAACTAATTAAACAAACAAACCTACACAGGTTATCTAGCAGCACAAAAACTTCTCTGAGAAGCTTTTAACTCAAGATTACCACTGAAAATTTTTCAACACTTTATTCTAACAGAAACTAATTATTTTGAAAAAGACAAAAAGGCTATAAATCTACCAAAACCACAAACAGCAACAAAATTAAGCACAAAAATGCAAAACTTCACAGAAACACTATCTACACACTAACACAGATTTACCATGATTTATTGAGCTCAAAAACATATTCACAACTATTTTTAACAGCACAAACAAGCTAATCATGAAGAAAAAACTTAACTTAAACTACACAGACAGCATGCAACCCAAAAATTTACTATGCTCACAAAAACACATCCTATAGCTACTGTGATTTTCTCAAAAGTTTTGGACATGCAGAACTATTTATTTTGACAGAAAGCAATTAAACTAATTAAAACTTCTACACAGAAAACTGCATATAAACAACATGATTTTAAATTTTTCTATTGTAGCCAAAGATGCAACAAGTACAACAAAATTGGTTTCACATTTTTCTCACACTCCTATGATTTACTATGCATTAAACAAGAAATGCATGCATGCTGAAATGAAAAACAAAAGAAAATCCGAAAACATTTTTACACTTAGGCCCCTGGATCTAAAAGATCTATTACCAACCGGTCCTTTCTTCACAGATAAGCCCTTAGATTTTCTAGAAAACCCCCCAGAACTTTTCCACCTTCTCACTTAAACCCAACACTCTTGCACATAACCCCCTGGAAAGAAATCTTCTTCTAAACGAACACCCCTCGCCGGTCTCCGCCGCGCACAGCGCGCCGCCGCGCGTTTGACCGGCGTGATCTCGCCGGAGAAGCGGCCGGAGCAGCGCCGGAGTTGCTCCCTCCCCTCTGGATCCCATGCCGCACCTCCTGGTCAAGAAAAAGCGCAGGATTAGAGTGCGCGCATGCATTCTCCACGAGCGAGGCGGCTGGCCAAGCAAAAGCTCGCCGGAGAGAGCTCACCGCTGCCCGAGGATTGGGGAAAAGGATGCGGGCAGTATCAGGGGTCCAAGGGAATGCCAATTGAGTGGCTTGGAGGGGCAGAGGAGGATGGGAAGGTGAAGTTCTACGGCGAGGTGGGGTGGCGGCGATGGCGGCCGGAAAACTGAGGATTGCCGGCGATGGAGAGGGTGGCAAGGCTGGCGGAGTGGACGAGGACGACGAGGGCAACGAGGAGAGTTTACTGGCGCGGTGAATTGGGTAAACACGGCTTAACCGCAGTGAATTCACCGAGTTGGCCCACGCGTGGCCGCCGCGCGGTCAAAACCCGCCGCTGAAGCGGTGTTGCCGGCCGAGCTCGCCACCGAGGCAGCGCGCATGGCAAGGGGCACGTCTTGGCAATGCACAGCGAGGGCGCGTGGCAAAGGCCGGCCGGGCACGGCGCGTGGCACAGCCGGCGCCAGCGCACGAGCGCTCGCCCCTGCGCGTTACTGAATCGACGAAGTCGATTCAGTCGCTACAGTACCCGCGAATCCCCCTTCCAAAACTTGATTCAAACTCAAAATTTCGTGTATAAACTTTCCAAAATTCCAATACAAAAGTTGTAGATGGTACCAAGGGGAACAACTTTTGTTAAAGTCACCAGGTTCAAAAAGATTTGGTTTGAGAGATAAAATCGATCAACCTTCGGCCAAAAACGTGAACTCAGAAAATTTTCTAAGTCCCAGAACAGAATTGAATTTAGCTGACTTTGAGCATGAAAAAGAATTAGCTAGAGTTTGATATCCTGGAGTTGTTCATGATTTTTGAAGAGTTCAAACTACCAGCTTTCAAACCATGAACTTGATTTGGTTTGGATAGATTGAAAAATAAAAGATATGGAGCTCTAAAGTTGGCTAAAACTGCTGTCAGAAATTGGACTTAGCCAAATTTCAGAAGTGCTGAATTCAGTGGTTTGACCACTATTTGACCAAGAGTTTGAGCAAGCAAAAGATGTTTTTGCTCCAAACCAAAACTTCTAGCTGAGAGTAGATAGTTCACTAATGAATTTTCAAATTGGCCAAAAGCCACTTGTTTAGACATTTTTAATTTTAAACAAGCCCCCAAAAGGGTTAAAAGGAAAAGGTTCTAACTTAACCAAATTTGAATTCAAAGGAGTTTAAAAACGAAATTTGACTTTTGGGAGTCCATTTAAACTTGATACTCAGTTCAAAAACATGATGAGCACCAAGAATTTTGTACAATGAGTAGATGTGCATGATAAATTTTTCAAAAGTGACACGGGGTGTCACAAGGTGTAGCATAACAATCATCATCCTCTTATATATCCCCCTCAGCTGTAGAGCAATAGTAATGGTTTCTTCAATATGAAGTGAAGGGACAAGTTGCCTTGGGATGTATATATAAAGAGAGGGATCGAGTCTTAAAATAGTCATAGCTACTATGCAGGATTAGAACGGTACTTTTTTGAGACAGGATACATGTGTACTTCGTAGTGAATTATTGTGCTATAAATGAACTTAAAGATAGCTAAAAAATATTCCACTGTTTAAAAGCAATGAACCATAATATACATTTCAAATTTAGCACAAAAAAAAACATTCTAAAATGGTCAATGCAAAGAAGTAAACCAATTTGCTGAATATGTAGATTCGACCGGCAATGGCTTGTTCTATCAGCACGAAAGCATCATCGTGGTTAACAGAGGGAATCGTAAATAGAGATCAATCTCTGTATAGGCTAGTATGGTTTTGGACTGAAGAAGAGCAAGGAGATTGTCAAGGCTGTTATCTTGTGCTAATTTGAATTTTTTGGATGCATATACATGGTACATACTATATATACAAACCTATTTGACAAAGCTGAATACTCTTGCAATAACGTAGGCCCGCCCCTGCTCGTACCCCCAGTCAAATGAACAGATCCCTGAGAGTAACATTTTCTTGAACGGAAAGCGTACAAACTGCTCTGTTTCACCTGTATTCATCTGGATTTAGTGGTTCACATGTATATTCCTGTCACTTCATAAATGGCTGGGGAAGCACTAAGGGATTAACTGATTAACTCTTCAAAGGAGAATGAACTACCAAAGAGATGATGTAAGCATTCTGTGCCACATATCAGCTCATGACCCAAAAGTTACCTTACAGGTTGAAACACCGCATTGTAATATAACGTAGACCTATGGGTGCTTCCCAGTCAACTTCTGTTACCACTTTGGGCGATTGCCCTAGTCCAAACACCAAATGTGCGAGTCAGCAAGAAACAACTGCTTGCACACTTTGGATTGACTCTTTTTGTTACCAGCAGAAAATGTAAAATGGGCTGTCCACCTCTACTCAGAATGGCGCCAACTGCCAAGGTTTCTGACCTGCAATGAAAACAATTGAACCAGTGGTGAATTACATGATGATTATTTAAGTAACACCACAAAAATTTGCTATTTTGTTAGTTCATTAATTGATTCATTCAATTTTAGGGCATTGTGATGCATAAGAACATTAGCAGCAGACCTATGTAGGAAAATTAATTCACACCTGCTTACCAACTAAAGTAAGGACAACAAGCCCCAAATAATAAAACATTGTAGTTTGATTTATTTCATTGGAGAAAAAGGAAGCATTGCAACGATTCCTCAAATAAGTGATCCCCCTGTTTTTAAACATATGAAGTTAAACATTATATACTTAAAAAAGGAGAGTACTGATTTGTTCATACTCCCTCGATGAATGAACACAGCAAATGCTTATGACAAATGAATCATCTTACATGTGCATATGAGCGAACACAAAATCATATATCCTTGAAACATTCTTATGAAAGTCATGTCAGGGGGTCAGTCCATCACAATCACCTGTTAGTTCACACAAAGAATGGAAACAATGGTTGTTGGTCCAACAAAATCACTATGATGCAAGAATATTTAACACAAATGACAAATGAAGCATAAGATCATATTGCAAAATGATTCAGTGAAAACTTTACATATACCTCTTTACTTGTAGCCAACTTCTTTCATTAAGTGGTGGTAGCTTCGTCCCCATACCAAACGTTGCCAAATGAATGCTACTGTTTCTTGAATGTTCAACTGTAATCTCTGTTGAGCAAGTCTAGATGGAATGGCAGATAAAGGGTTGGGTAAGCTGCAGTAATCATGCTAGTTCTTGGGGTAAATTGTTACTTCATAGGTTTTGTTTTTCTAACTTAAAACAACAAGGCAATCAAATGAGATCAAGATTTGATGACATTATATGCTCCAAGAACATTAAATTCAGCATCACATAAGGCAATGAGCAGCAGTCACAAATATATCAAAAATCACAACAAAATGGCATGTATCAATCCTAGGGAAAATCAAGTACTAAGGTCAGTACAATACATACACAGCATTCCATGCCACCATGGTGTATCAACTTTCTACTGGCACTTTGTGATCATGGCTTAATCTTCTGTCAGCCCAGTATTGACAAGAGCCTGTTGTATCTTATCAGCAACAATCCTTGCAACAATTTCAGGAGAGAACCTCTCCATCATGTCCTCCCTTGCCTTCTTCCCTTTACTCCTCGCCTCCTCTCTGTCAACAACAACATGTCTCATTAAAGCCCTCAGATGATCAGCTGATGGCTCCGCGCATAGGTGGCCCTTAAATGGTCCATCTGTGACATCAGTCAGCCTGTCCATGTCCAATGGGTACCCATTCTCCTCAGTCAGATACTCTGTTGGGCCTGACCAATTCGTCACAATCACTGGCAGAGCCATGGCCATGGCTTCGACCACCGGTCTGCCCCACCCCTCGCCACGGGTAGGCAGAACAAATGCATCCGCAGCTTTGTACAAACTTGGAAGTGCCGACTGCGGGACATGCTCATTGATAACCCGGATTTCAGCCCATCCATCCACTGGCTCCTTAATGCCGGTTTCTTTCACATATCTGTGGATTTGCCCAATGAAGTTTGTGTCAGAGTGGTATGCACTAATTAGGAGGTAGAGTACCACATCATCAGCTCCAGAGAACTCCTGCAAGAATGCTCTCAGCAGCACGTCCCAACCCTTCCTCTGTTCCCATTTGAACACACTAAGAAACACGAAGTTTCTTCCTTTGGAGTCACCATGTTCCAATGTTGAACCTTCAGGCACCATAACAGGCACACCAATCGGCAGAGGAAGCGCCACATGCTTTGCTGGATCAAAGAACTCAACATCCACGGCCTGCACTACCTTGACAACCTTGGCGCGATCCACGCCGCTCTTCACAAATGTTGACACGTGAAAGTCAGTCGGCACCCAGACAGCATCCATCTGGTTGCACCGCCGAACGTGCTCTGGCGAGACGTGGTCAGTCTCGAACATCGTCCGGCCAATGACTAACGCCGGGTCGCGGTACCCGGTCGGCGGGCATGGCAGGGCCTCGTACATCGGCGGGTACCATGCTCCTGGCTCACTGTGGCAGATGACGACGGCGCGGGAGAGCTCACACCGCGCGGCGGCGAGCCTGTACGCCAGGTCCTTGGACGGCTCCGGCAGGCCGATCCAGAACTCCGGCGACTCGAGGTCGCCGTGGTGGGCGATGGAGAGCGTGAAGTTCTTGCCCGCGCCCGCGGCGGCGTGCGCGTCAAGCGCCGCGACATAGGACCAGGCCTCGGAGCAGTACCCGCCGCCGGAAGCGAAAGGGGCCATCCATAGAACACATGGCGGGCGTCCCGCGTCGCGGGAAGTGCCGTTCACAGGACGAGGAGCTTCTGGGCGGAGAACGGAGGGCTTCGAACCCAGGATACGGCGGAGGAAGTGGCGGTGCAGCGGGTTAGTGGAGGCGCCAAGGAGGAGAGCGACGGCGACGGCGAGAAGTGGCGGCGCCAGGAAGAAGAGAAGGCGGCGGCGGCGGTTGTTGGGCTTGGGGTCTGGCTGGACCGCTTGGATCGGGGATGAGCCTGGCATGGTGGCCGCCAGCGAATCTGGATGGCGGCGAGCTTAATCGTCGGCGGCGGCGAGAGAGAGATCAGCCGGCGGCGAGCCGCACCGAGGTGGGTGGGACGGTGGGAGTGAGGCTAATTGAGTAACTGCAGCGGTCTCCTGGAACCGGTCCTGGACCGCTAATGTGCCGGTTCTTCTCCTCCGGGAGGGGTGCAGCGGTCTCCTGTAACCGCTCCTATGTTCTCCAGTCGATCCCATCTTTCCCCCAAATTTGGGGTGCGTCTCGTCGTCTTGGAGCACGCCGCGACTCTTCTTCCCCCTCCTCCGCCGCCTCCTCGCCTCGGAGCACGCCGTGACTCTTCTTCCCCCTTCTCCGCCGCCTCGGAGCACGCCGCGGCCTTGCCCGACGGCACGACCAGTCCCGTGCCGCCACCTCTGGTCCTCCGCGCGCGGGGGCTCTGTGCCCCAGATCCGTCGCCCCCTTCCCTGCCGGCCAAGAACCCGACGGATCCTCCCCCGGCCGTGCGCGAAGTCCTGCATCTCGCGGCAGTGGGCGGCATCGCGGCGTCGCCGGCTTCATTCCCAACTTTCCCTCCTCGGTCCTCGCGGCGTCGCCGGCCGTGGCGACTTCCCCTCCGGTCCTTGCTCCGCCTCCTCCTCGATGTCGCTCCCTTCTCCGCCGGAGTGAAGGAAGAACCAGCCGGGGACCCCCACGGCGACGAGGTACCACTGGTCGAGCCAGGTGTGGAGCCGCCGCGGATCGACATCAGCATCACCGTGCAGCTACTCCACTGTGCCTTCACTGATTGCAACCGTCCCCTCAAGCCTCCCTTCTTCAAGGTGATGTTGCGTCCACCAATCCGTGGTTTGGGGGATTGGGGTTTTGCTGCAATGGCCATGGACATGGAAAGAACAAAGACCGATTGTTTTAACATCTTGTCAATCAATGTCCTCGTGTTTCTGGTTGCAGTGCGAGGCCAGGCTCTTGTCAATCAGTGACTTGTTTGTTTACTTTTGCTTGCGAATCAGACTAGCTAAACATTTGGGTGGTGTGATTGTAGACATTTGCAGCATTGCAGTGGATGCTTTCTTTGTCCAGTACTAGGAAGGTTGCTATATATATTGTAGTAATTTTCAGCATTTAGCAAACAAAGAGATCTGGTTGCTCCTGCTTTAGCAAACACCACTCCAAGACTGCTGAATGAAACTTTATCAAACCATTATAGGTATGATGTTGACTTCTGGGGAATGCTATGGTTTGACTTCAACATATGTTAGTGTTGCTCTTCCCTTGATCAGTGTAGATTGTCCAGTACCATTTATTTTTCTTTTTCCCTGTCTGATATAAAATAAAATCCAGTGCCATTTTTTTACTGTTGTTTGGTACTTTTCCTTGATGTTGACATACCATTATAGAGGGTCATTAAAATTATGTTCACATATAATTGGATGTTTATTTGCTTGTACAGTTGAGACATAGACCTGATTTGACAAATGAAAGAATGTTAATTTGTGCAATGGAAGAACTGTTGAGCTTGTGTAAATGAGAAGGATGCTATGCCATTTAACTATGTTGTCTATTATTGAAAAATTGAGTTTGTCTACATTAATCATCGCTTCATGTTGAAAAATTGGAAGACATTGTAACCTATCTGTTTGCTTGAATATTATGACTGGTTAGTATTAGGTCTTGACTTTTCACATTGTAACCTATCTCTGATTATTTTCTTTCCAACAATGTAGGATGGATGATTATAATGTTGAAAAATTGGAAGACATTGCAGATGCAGATGCTGATCGATACCTGCTACCAACGCCAGCTTCAGATAGGAAGCTGCACTTGCACAAGCTCAGCAACTGGAGACCAGCTGCTGCATGCATGAAAGGAACCGAGGAGGAGATGGATCATCGGTCGTTTCGGAGAGAGCAAACTCCTCCCCGCTGTTGGTCCTTAGCTTCAGGCTCCACCAAAATGCCATGAGTACCTGGAGCTTAGCTAGTCCAGCTCGCTTTGCTTGCCGCAGACTTTTCACATTGTAACCTATCTCTGGTTGAAAAATAGATGTTGGATGCTACTGTTTTATGTACCATTTTTATGTATGGATGCTGGATGCTACAAGTTGTTGAAATATTGATGCATCTGGAATATTGCTTTGTCTGTGAAATATTGATGCCTCTGAAATTTTTCTCTGTGTGGTATTTTCCTGTTGCTTTGTCTAAGAGAAGTATTCCACAGAGCATTGCCAGGACTAAACCTGGGACTTCAGTGGACTTGCTGTGCCGGGTCTGGCATCATGAAGAATCCTGCCATGAGGATCCTCTTTCTCTGTTGACTTCAGTGGACTTGCTCTGGAAACTTTATTTTTGATAATGGAAAGAACAGTTTTGTAGATCTGCTATTTTATTTTTGATAATGGAAATAATAGATTTGTGAGTGACTTGCAGTCGTACATGTATATCTGTAGGTCTGCTATTTTATTTTTGATAATGGAAAGTATCCTTTGTGAGTGACTGCTTGAAAATGGTGCTAGCAAATCTCGACTCTTCACATTGGTGCTCTGTCAGCATCAATTTGATACTGAAGTTGACAGAAACCTGATAGTGAAGATGCCATTTCTAAAAGCCATTACAGAAGTTACAAAAATTGGTGATATAGCTGCGAAGTACATTCAGAGTTGAAAAAAATCCCCAAAATTTCTGAGAAATATCAAAAGAAATTTGAAGTTGCAAGCACCAAGAGCTCATCCCTTTCAGATAACTTCCTGGTTTCAGACATACATGTAGCAATGGATCATATCTATTGCAGGAGAACTTTATTGAAGCAAAAGTACATCTATTACAAGAAGGTTGGGCAGCTTACATTCAGAATTGAAAAAATCACTTTTACAAGAACTACATTCAGAGTTGAAAAAATCTTTTTCAACTAGAAACAATCTTTTTTTTAACAGCCTTTCCAGCTTTCCTTCTCTTTTACAGGAAAAGCATGGATGTCCAGAATTTCAGATACAAACACTACTTGTTTACAGGAAAAGCATGACCATGTAACAGTACATCAGTTCTAGATGTCCAGCTTCAGTGTATGTATCGCCAATCATTGGTACCAATTGTCACCTTCTGTTAGTTTCTGAACCTTTTGTTGCATGCCTCCTTGGTGCACTGATGTACTGCAGCTTCAGTAACAGTTACAGCTACTTCTATGAGTTAGAATATCTTCCTTTGTCAAAGGAGGTGCCCCTGAATGGAAAAAGTAAACTGATGTCCAGATTAGTATTTTGGAAGTAAAATAATAAAGCAAACATGAATCAAAGTTGCATGTCTGTTTAACTTGCAGTTCTTTTTATAGACATGAATAAAATACTAAAGCAAACTGTGGTTACCTTACCTGCAGTCCTTTTTACAAACATGGGGCTTCCTAATTACTAGTACATTACACTTCAGTCTTTATACTATTTTTCTGCAGAATGGAGTGGGGCAGAGATATTGTTCTATTTCGCTGCAAAATTGCAAATCAATCGCAAAAGCTCAAATTGCAACTCAAATGTAATTTAGTAGTGACGAATTGGAACTCAACTCAACTGGAACAGAGATGAATTGGAACTCAACTGTCAATTCAACTACAAAAGCTCAAATTGCAACTCAACTCAACTGGAACAGAGATGAATTGGCTGTAAAATATAGCAAATTTTTGCAAAAGAATAGAGGAGTGACCTATCCGCAGCTTGTCGGCGTTCTTGGGGGCGCCGAATGCCTCGCCCTTCTCGTCGGCGAGGCCGGGGGCCAGAGCTGGGGGCGGAGCACGCCGGTAGAGGCCGGGCCGGGGCTGGGCGCCGAACAAACAAGAACGGAGGCCGAGGCCGAGGCCGGGTTGGAGGGGAGGGGAAGGGAGGCGAGGCTGGCCGGCGGGCGAGGCCGGCCGCCGGCGGGCGGTGGCGCAGGGGAGGAGGCGACGACGAGGATGCGGTTGCGTGGTTGGACTTGGGAGGAGGAGCCGTGGGGAATGCAGGACATGTTTACAGGCTATTGTTGCAGGAGGCTTCTATTTATAGGGTGAATACATCTGGTAAATTTATACAGGAGCTCTTTTACAAGACGATTTTAGAGGTGACCGCTGCATACAGACCGCGGCGGCGAGAGAGAGATCAGCCGGCGGCGAGCCGCACCGAGGTGGGTGGGACGGTGGGAGTGAGGATAGAGAGAAGGGTCTTAATGGAATTAAGGAAAGAGCGAGCTTGATTTGATTTTAGCTACTTTATAAAGTTCATTAAAATTATATAGGATTTGGTTTTCGTACATGAAGACGTGTTAGAACAGCAGTGATAAATTTCCATGAACAGACTTATTGAACTTTAAAATATTCAACTGAGAAATTTGAATTAGATTTCAAGACTTTGCAATGACACTACAAATGCCCCACTATTTTAAGATTGTGGTTTTTCTATTTTTAAAACATTTTTTATCATCGAATCCACCATTACGGTTCACAGTGGCGCCACGAGAACATCTCCTATCCTCCCACCCTTCACATACTCTCATATGCCCACTCTTTAAATATACCATCAAATTGTATATAAAAAATTAACTAAGTATATAAATGGTTAGACGATGGAAAGATTTATGCTCATGCAAAATTTGATGATAGATGACATTGTCATAAGCGGATTTCATAAGAAGCCCGCCTGTAGTACTTGATGCTTTACCGCAAAGATTTTTCTAGTGACATGTTATGTAAACAATTAAAATTACAAATAATAATTATGATTTTAATTCACAGTGAGAAACGCTTGCCATCAAATTTCGGCTCTCACTTCTTCCAATGCAACAAGAAGCGGCTCTGCCATGGTCACAACATTATACTTTTCAGTTATAAGCTCAGCAGATAACCGGATACCTAAACCTAAAAACTAACAATATATCTAAAAACATTCAAAAAACTTGCTCCAGCAAATGACTTATATGGATACATATTTTACGTGATGACCTAAACCTTTCTCCAAGACCCAAATATACATATCCAAATATTGGATACCCAAATTTTCTAGCACAGGTGGGAGAGACCAACCACCGGCTGTCGTGGGGAGGGGGAGCAGCGGCGGGCTGACGCGCAGAGGGGGAGGAGCGACCACGGGAATGGGGAGTAGCAGCAAGCCGGTGCACGGAGGGGGGAAGAGCGGTGGGCTGCCACGAGGAGGCGGAGCGGCTCTGGGCATGGAGAAGAGGTGATGAAGAAGATGTACATTTACAGATTGACCCTACAAAATAATTTTAATCGTGGATTAGTCCTTAAAAAGCAATATAGGTCACCGGTTTTAGGTATGCTGCTGGACAAGGTAACTTTGAAAAAAAAAGGCGTACCTATGTCGTAGGCTCCCGCACTATACGGGCTCTGGAGGTAGGTTGTTTAGCACACAACCAATCCTGCACATAAATATACAGAGGCTGGGGCTTTAACCCTGAACCTTCCGGTCACAGGCGGTAGCACCAAAGGCCGCCCTTTACAAGGTAACTTTGAAATGCCTAAATTTTTTCCTTTTAAATCTAAAAGCGTTTTTAAGTATCCAAATTTAGGTCATCTGCCGGAGTTCTCTGATTGGGATCTAAAGCATCTCCGAGAGCTCTTGTATATGTACTTCCTTTGGCTAAAAAAAGAAAAGGATTCAAAAAACCTCTATCCAACAGCTCTTCTATCTGCTTTGCTATAAATCGAGGATTGCTATCCAACCATCCTCGCTTGCTATTTTTGCCCAATGCTGCCCGTTTGCTATAGATGCCACGTTTTAGCATGTCTCTTGGATTAGGTCATTGAATTAGGGGGATTTCTATTTTTACAAAAGGATACAATTCCCATATTTAATAAAGAAAATACAAGAGCTCTTGCAGATGCGTCCCTTTATTCCGGATTGGCACCGACACTCGATTATTTTTTATGCTCTTTTGAGCTCGGCAAGTTTTCACACCAAGTACTAAGTTTTCTTTAGGGCCATTTTCTAAGTGTTTGTTACAACCTCTAAAAAGGAAAAATAATATAAAGAAAAGCGATCACATCTCATGACTTAAACTATGGCCCTGTTTGGATACCCTGTGTTAGTGTTAGTTTGTGTTAGATTGGAGCAAACTAACAGAAAATCATCCAAATAGGTGTGTTAGTTTGTGTTAGTTGCAACTAACACCTCTAAAAAAACTAGCACCTCTAAGGGGTGTTTTTTGTGTTAGTTTTGGTGAGGCCCACAAAAGAAAGGAAAAAAATTCCTCTCCCTCAACCTTTCTGGATCTATCTGCGCCACACCTCTCTCTTTTCTCCTGTTCGTCTTCCGCCTGCCCGCCCCACCCGCCGCCGCTGCCGCCGGCCGCATCCACCCGCGCCGGCCGGCCGACCTGATCCATCCGCGCCACCACCCGCCCGCCCGATCTCCTCTTCCGCCCTATCTCCTTGTCCGCCCTGCCGCCCGCCCGCCCCTGCCCCCGCCGCCGGCCCGCATCCACCTACGGCGGCCGACCATATCCCCCGTCCAAACCCGCCAGGAGGTTCCCTTCAATCCGACGTCAGGAGGTTCCCCTCGATCCGACGCCAGGAGGTTCCCAAGTACGGCGTCGATCCGGTCGGTAGTCATCAAGCTGAGCAGAACCCCCTTACGTTCCTTAGTTGAGAAGGCCTCAAAGTGGCCGGTCACAAAAAATCAGGATGCAAAGGTAGTTACATGAGTCAAATAATTGAAAAGGGTGCTTTTATTGTCAAACTAACACAAGCATCCAAACAGCCCAAGTGCTAGTGTTAGTGTTAGTTTGTGTTAGAAACTAACACTAACATCTAACAGTGTTAGAGTATCCAAACAGGGCCTATGTGCCGGAACCAGTGTAATTAATCACCTATGGATTGGATATCTGAAAAGGTAATCGAAGGGGTGGTTGAGGGGGATATTACTATATTAGGTATGCCTCCTGACCCTGCGTCGTCCTCCAGGCGAGTCGGGGGGGAGACACCACGCCGCCGCCCCAACCCCCCCTCCTCCCTAGCTCCGGCGGCCGCCACCGTTGCCGCCATCCAGCTGGCAACGGTGGTGGCCTACGGCTGGCCGAAGCCGGGAAACTCGCGCCCTCCTTCTCCCTCCATCCATCCCCTTCACTCCGCCCCAAACCCACCCCGTCGCTGGCCCCCCTCCCTCCACCGTCGTCGGGGGCCGGATATGCAGCTTCTCCATCCGGATCTACCGCCCCACAAGCTCGCCTAGGGGCGTCGCCGCCGCTTCGCCCCTGGTGGTTGTCGGCCATCGTCGATGGACTGGGGCTCGGCCTTAGGGGGCACTACGGGGGTTCTTCTCTCCCAGATTTGCCTCTACTATCGCCATGGGGAGCCAGGGACATCCCCAGAGGCATCGCCGCCGATTCTGGTCAGATGGGCCCTGTCCTCTCCCTTCCGGTCCGGATCTGCTGGTCCGCTGCCTAGGAGGGCTGGACCTTGCGTCCTTGCCCGGGTGGCCCCTCACGGCTCCTTTCTCCCCTGGCTCGCCCACGCTGCTGTTGATGGCCATTATAACCTCGTAGTGACCGTCAACATTTCGGTAAAATGAGGATGATCATACCATATTCCATACATAAAAGTATTTTCACTGACAAATTCCACAAGTTTTGGATGAGTTGTGCTTGCAGGATGAACCAGGAGAAACAAGGGCCAAACCTGGCACAGAGCCAGGCCGGCCGGCCTAGGCCAGGCCGACCGGCCTCCCCTGGCCAGGTCTGGCCACGTCATTGATCCACAAGCCATGCCAAGTACCCAGGATGATCAAGCACCGTGCAAACAACGTCGGTTTGATCCAAGGACCCGAAAGGCCTAGAGATGAAAGCACATGGATTGAAGGGCCCACATCCTAGGATTCTCGGACAGCTTCAACTAAACGCAACCGTTACCGACCTTGGGAGAGCATCAGGACCGTTCTTGCAGAGGGCGGTGCCAAGTGGCACCAGGGCCAGGCCGGCCGGCCTCCCTCTGTGGCCGCCACGTCTCCTCCTTCGCGTGAAGCTTAAGCAGAGCCTTGGCGTGCTAATGACGCTGACATCCACCCCCTGGAGGCTATAAAAGGAAGCTCATTCACCTTGGGAAGACTCACACCACATATCTCAAGTCTTGACTTGAAGGGAGCTCTAGTATCTTTTTCATTTCTTAGATTAGGATTAGAGTTGGGAGTAGAGTCGAGTCGAGCTTAGCTCGGATCTTCGGAGTCTTCGGAGTTCTGGTAAAGCTCTTGTATCCTTTCCTTCTTTTGAAGAGTTTATTTATACAATTACTTTCTTATTTCAGAGCTTAAGTTATCTTTTATATTTCTCTCTTGCTCTTCTTTAAGAGTAAAGATCTTGCTCTCTTTAAGAGCAAAGTCCTTTTTCCCCTTTAGTATTAGTGTAGAGTTTAGTTTAGCTCTACCGGGTTTTATCTCGCGGGTTTGCTCGCCTTGACCGGGCCGTAAGACGCCTTAGGGAAGACGGGGATTTCTCTTGACAGGCCTCAAGAGAAATCTTAATCATCGAGTGCAGACGTGGTGTCTGGCTTGTTGATTAACTAGGAAGTGTGTTGAACCCCACGGTACAGCAGTGGTAGGCGGCAGGTGGTGACAGCCCTGTCCGTCCTTCGTAGTCCTCCATGTTCGGGTGTATTCATAACAGTAGTGCTGAGCCCGGAGAACCCCCTCTCTCACCCCATTCTGAGGTTCTCCCGTTCTAGCCGTCGAAGCGAGCTCTATTCCCGGTATCTAAGCTAGGGTCTAGGCTAAGGCTAGAGTGCCTTTTGCTCTGAGTTAGAAAGAGTCTAGGTCCGGTCTCTCCCAACATCTTTCCTTTTCTCTAGAAATAGGTGCTCCGTGTGTCGCTGGTCTTTCAGACCTTCTATCAGGTCATTAACTTGACCATTATCCACCCAAACTTAGAGTTTGTGCCCCTAGGTTTGTGGCTTGATATTTCTGGCAAGATATATCATTTCATTCTTCAATACACTTTAACCATCTGCTTCCCTGCGGAAATATAAATACGATACCCTGGGGTAACTCCTGAGGTGAAGTGCTACAACGAGATATATTCTGTGCGCTTGCAAAATTAATTTTGCATACAACGACATATATCTACGCGCTCTTGAGCGTTGCTAAAACGTGACGCTAAGGAGTGCCAACAGCTGCTCGTGCGATGGCGCCCTAATTATGTGGTCGCTTGACTTGTGAAGATTGGGGGTTCTGGCGAAAGCCTTTGCCCATGCGTGCTGATGGCGGCGGCGCCTGTGGGCGCCGTTCACCTTCTTGAAGGCGTCATGCTCTCCCCATTTCTTCCCATCAACCCCTCTCCGACATGTGTTTCGAAGTGAATGGCGTCAATGGCGTCAATGGCGTCGCTCCCTCCTTTAAGGCGTCGTCATGGAGGCTCGGTTTTTGGGATCTCGGCCTTTTGCTTGGGCGTGTGGTGCTGTTCATCGTCTACATGAGGAGTTGCTTCTTCAGATGCCTGTCGACGCTACTCGTCATCACTTTGGTTGCTCGGGTCGTGTTATTGGCGGATGCCTTGCCGCCACTACCAGTTGCACGAGATGGATGCTTTGCCATCTTGGTCGTGTTCTTCGGTGCATGCTTTGGTCTGGTTCCAGTGGATTCTTTGCTGTTGTAGAACGCTAGCTGATGCTTAGCCGCTGTGGTCGTTTGGATACTTGGGGTGGATGCTTTGCCACCTTTACTTGGTTCGGGTGGATGATTGGCCGCCGCGGTTCTTCTTCGGCTCGGGCGGAGGCTTCATTGTGCAATCTTAGTGATGCATTCTGTTTCTTGCAGGTTTCTTGTGTGTTTGAGGTTGTTTCCTCCCTAGTGTTGCTTTCTTTTAGATGTGGTGGTCATTGTCTAACTAGTTTGCAGGCTATTTGTTTTTATGGCATTTTTTCAATGTTTTCTCTGTTTTTAGTCCTTTGTGTATTTGTGTTGGTCAACCTGTGTTCGGCCTGCAGCAAATAATGTCTATTTTCTTCTTAATGAAATACGTGCTAAGGCATGGTCGCGAAAAAAAGAGGTGATCGAGAAAATGACCAAAGAAAAAGGACCAAGTGCTGAGCAAGTGCGAGGATTCTGGAGTTCGAACGTAGGATCTTGGTTGCGTATGTAGGTGAGCTCGAACTATCCATCTTAAAATAACCGTCTCATCAATCTTCCCCCTTCTATCCATTTTCCAGATGCATCGTTGCCGATCGATGCCCACATGGAAGAGATTGTATGTAGTCTGTCTTGGCCTCTTGGGCCAACAACCTGTAGCTATATAGGCAACAAAACAAACTTGTATGGGGTGTGACAGGTTCAATGCTGCTAATAATTACATGTTCAGTGCTGATAATTAAAATCAGCGTCTCCAATGTGTCTTGAACTGCGTCTCCGATTAAGCGTTGTGACATAATGCTAATTACCGTTGCCGCCGGAGCGAACAGCTCAGCTCTTAGTCAAACTGCCAGCGAAGCGGCGACATACCAACATCAACGTGTTAGTAGAATAGGAGCATCGTCGCTGAGGAGCCCATGCCAGGGTATCGCCGTATCGTACCACTGGCGGTCAGAGATATGTTCTTTTACGATGTCTCACTGGACGCAGTGGTATGGTTGGTGTTCCTGAATCCTGATGTCTCATAACCCTATTTTTACTGTAATTCATCGCGCCTATGATGTTGCTATAAGATCACAGGTGTAGCATAACAATCAGCATCATCTTCCCTCCCTCGGCACTCGCCCTCGTCACACGCCCATATCAGCTTGGGATATATATGTATATATAAAGGCAGAATTTGACGCTTAAAGTTGTTGCAACTATCATATAAAATTAGAATGATTTTTTTAGATTAAAGATACAATCCGGCCTACTACACCCACAAATTGAATGTATACAACCAAAAATACAATAAGTACTTAGACTCTAACTCTCTACATAGAGGAACTCAAAACAACAAGAAACAAAGCTAAAGACTAACGAGAAAATGAAGACTAAGCTTTCATCTTCATCCCCGTCTTGCTCCAAACTTGTATCATCCAGTTTCGCAACGATCCTTCACCTCTCATCCACTTGGAGACACTTGATGACGGAATAGTTACTGCCACAATATACATGATCTTGACCACGGCACCGCAGGCCCTACAACTCCACGTCGGTGCCCTTAAGAGGAAAGCGACGCCAATACTGCCGTCGCTGCATGAACCAACCTAGTAGTTCGAAGGTTTTCACATGAAGAAGAAGGTGACGCGATCCTTCCAACGGCGCCTTAAAGAAGGGCAGTGATGCACCACCACTGCCACCGTCGATTGATACAAGATCGAGTACAACTTTCGTCCAAGAAATCTGCCAAGAGCTCAACCAGCAACACCAATGGCTCAAGCGGTACATGTCGGTGTTTGGTGTCACCGGACAAGTTATTTACTGGGATTGCGCGCTGGTTCTTGATGGTTAGTGGATTTGACATGGGGGGTTATACTGGTTCGGGCTACCCTGAGGTATAATACCCTACGTCCAGTTCGTTGTTCGTGTTGCTCCACTAGGAGTTTGTAGTAGGGGGTTACAAACAAGCGAGAGAGGAAGGAAGGCTTCCAAGTCTCTAGAGGAAGAGAGGAAGAACTGGAGAACTAGGTGTACCAATACGAGTGAACGTGTGTGCGTGGGTGCGAATGGAGTCGAATCGGTGGGCTGGCGAAGTGGTGAAGTGGCCGGCCCCCGCGAAGGGGATGGCACCTTTCCTTTTATATCACAAGGGAAGGCACCGTACAGCGTGGGGAAAAAGAAAAGAAAGGGTAGCTCTGACCCCCTTTGAGTAAGCGGAGTTCCTGACCCCCTCCGCCTAAGGGTGTGTCTGGCACCGTCGTACTGGTCTTGTGGGTCCCTGTACAGTG
The DNA here is from genome assembly GCA_015476505.1 of Urochloa ruziziensis. NCBI lineage: Eukaryota > Viridiplantae > Streptophyta > Magnoliopsida > Poales > Poaceae > Urochloa > Urochloa ruziziensis. The sequence continues at coordinate 38,019,509 of CM027119.1, read as the reverse complement.
ATCGAGGGCGCAGCCTCATCATGCCACTGCCGTGTACAGTGAACATCGTAATCCCACAGTGTCGCCGTTAGCTATCTGCCAGCCGCCCTCCTATGCGTCACTGAGGGGGGAGGCTACGCCGTTGCTAGGTGGCGGTGCGCCATGCGCCGGCCGTGCCATGCGCTGGCGTGTTCGAGGGTGTCTCCTCCGACGGCTACGGCTTTTGACCATGCGGTGGCTTGGGCCTTAGGGCCGGGCAGAAACAGGCCTGGTAATATGATGTCGCTCAGCCGACGTCAACCAACCCCACAGGGGTCGGGCGAGGCAGAGTTTGTACGCATCCCCCTTCGCGGGGTCAGATGCATCCTGCTACGTGTCGATGACGTCACCCGACCCTGCGGGGGGTCGGGCGAGGCAGAGTTCCCGCTCGGTCCCCTTCGCGGGGTCGAGCGCGTCGGGTCTTGTCTTTCTGACATACTCTGATCCTAGTGGGGCCAGGCAAGGAGGTTGATTCGTATCAGATCCCTCGTGGGACCCGAACGCATTCGAATACGCCACGGGGATATGATCTGGCCCCTCTGTGGGACCGAGCGATGTATGACGCGGGGTCTTAGTGCCCTCATAACCCTTCTCTAATGATGCTCATGACGTACCCCTAATATTGGTATCCGTCAGTAGCCCCCGACCCCTGTGTCGAGCCGTTAGGGTCGGCGCTGGGGTTGATTTCCTTTTTGGTTCGTGGGTGTCACCGGGTGCGCGCGAGCGCACCCGGTGGGTGTAGCCCTCGAGCCTCCAAGGGAGTGGTAGACTCCCTTGGAGGGTTATAATTCAACCCGAGGGTCCATTTTTCTGGTGGGCCACGCTTGACCCGGGTTTGTGGGCCTGCCCCCTGCTCCCGCTCGTTGCGGTCGCTTGCGGCCAAGGGCGGTCCGTCTTTTACCGATTTTTTCCCCTCTTGCATTCCATCCGTTTGGAAGGAGGGTGAGGGCCGCCACACACTTTTCCTCGTTTGGTCAAAGCGTGGCGCCCGGTGAGCTGCTTACGAGTATGTTCAGGTGAAGTCCAGGCGCTCGTTCGAATGAGGCCTGCCGCACCCGCTGGGGGTAAACTTCAAAGTTCCATGTACTCCTAGACCCCACCGGTGACCGGGATCGTGCGATCGACCCCAGCGGCTCGTGGCCTAATCGTCGAGAGAATACCTTTGGTCCATTTCCATGGCCCAAACACGGGTCGGAAAGTTCCTTTGCGTTCAAGGATGTACGATCGCTACGCGGACCGCTTTCTCCTCCGTCCCCCGCTCGAGTTCGGTCTACGGGCGACTGTCGCAACCCCGATTAGGCCAGTCTTTCGAACCCTTTAGACCTTGATGGTCCGCGTGGACGGTCTCAACCCACGTCCCAAGAATTTACCTGGACGGGCTGGGGCCCATGAAGCAGGATCATCGCAGGTCGTGGGGAGTCGTTCAAGGAGCTTCATGCGCGGTGTCTTCGAGAGTCGTGGCAGGTCCCATCTCTCCACGCGTGCGCGCTGGAGACGGGTGGCGTTAGGACCCGTTGCGCCGTTCCTACTCATAAATAGAGAATGGACGACAGCCGTTAGTCATACTCTTGAGTAAGACAAACTCATACCTTTTGTCCTCCTCGCGCTCCGCCGTCATCCTCTTGCCCTCGCTCGATCCGTTCGTGGCCCGACCTTGCCGTAGTCTAGCTTCTCCACCTCCTCCCAATCCTTCACTCCTGGGAGCAATGGCTGGGCATGCGCAGTCATGGAGGTGTTTCAGTGTCACCCACGCCCGTTTGATGGGGCTGGTGGCGAAGGAGTTTCTTCCGGCCCGCACCGGCTGGCTCGAGTGGCGCGTCCCTTTGGAGGATGAGCCGTCGCCACCCGATGGCTACGTCGTCTCCTTCATCCACTTCCATGAGCGCGGGTTCGGCAGCCCCGCGCATCGGTTCTTGCGTGGGCTGCTGGACTACTACGGGATTGAGCTGCAGCACATGAACCCTAACAGGATGCTGCAGGTCGCGGGCTTCGTGGCCCTGTGCGAAGGGCTGTTGGGGATCGATCCCGACTTTAGCTTGTGGAAGTACTTCTTCTGCTACAAGCTGCAGTTCCAGGACCACAAGATGCTCCTCACCCCGATTGGGTGCGCCCGCATCCAGATCTGAGGCAATCGCGTTGGCGCGTACCCCAAGGTCCTGGCGAAGCGATCGAACCGCGGGTGGCTCGACCTGTGGTTCTACCTTCTCAACGACGACGCCGCCCACCTCTCGAAGTTCACGGGGTGGCTGATCTTGGAGGAGCTGGCATGGTGGTCAGACAAGCCGACCCGGGATGAGATGAGGGCCATCACCCCGATGGTGGAGTTCATCGCCACGCTAAAAGGCGTGGGACTCACAGGTTCTGGGGTCGTTGGAGCGTTCCACGCTCGTTGCGTTCTCCCGTTGGTGGAGCGACCCCTGCGGATCTGGGAGGGTGCCGGTCTGGCGAAAGACGGCACCCTGCTCCCGCTTCCTGCCCCTGTCACCGCGTCCGAGGTGACAAGGCATCTGCAGGAGCAGCTGGAGAAGTTCGAGGACGACTATCCGTTCCCCGGCCATCCCGTGATGATGCCGGAAGAAGGTTTCATCGTCTTCGTGAGTGTTCCTCCCCTATTCCATTTGCTCTTTTTTCTGGCACTTTTCCATTGCAATCCCACTTGAATCTTCCCCCTTTCCTTCGTGTAGGATGGATCGGCCGCCGTGGCCGCCTCAATTACGCGTTGACTGAGGAGGAGAAGGTCGTCGCCGCAACTCGCTCCGTGCAACAGAAGGCACAAAAGAGGTCCTCGCGGCGGAGGCAGAGCGCCGGGGCGTCGTCAAGCATGAGTCATCCTCGAGTCGCCTCACCACCCAACCCCTCAGAGGGATCAGGTACGTCCCAGGCTCCTCATGATTGGATTGACTGGAACTAGGCCTCGCAGGATCTCACGCGCGTCGCGGGTGTTGGCACAGGCGTCGACCGGGACCGGCCAGAGGAAGAAACAGAGGAGGATGTCGTGCTTGTGGAGGAGGAGGAAGAGGAGGTCTCCATTCCTTCCGTAGGTGACGTCATGGAGGTGCCTGCTGCCCAGGGGCTGGAGGCTCCTGTTGACACGGAGGAGGCCGCAGACTGTTGGTTCGCGGAGCGGTTCTACGGAGCTACGGAGCCAGGAGGTCATCACGGTACGAGCCCTGAGGTCCCAGATGTGATCCGGCGCTTCCTTGACTAGGGGTCTGCACTTCCTGTCTCGACCGCGCAGGCTCCCCGTCCGTCAATCGCCGCCCCTGGCCTGAGCATTGGCTGGGTCGACTATGTTGATATTACACACGGAAGCCCTGCCTTCGCTCAAGCTATGCCGAGGCGACGGTCAGAGGCTGCCACACCGTCGGGGACCCTGACCCCGCCTTCTCCTCATGCCGCCGCGTCCAGAGACGTGGCGGGCTCTGATGGGGATGAGGATACCTCCGAGTCCTTGGCGCATCGTGCGCTTAGGAAAAGGCCAATTTCCAAGAGCGGGTCTGGGTCCTCATCGTGTCGGGGCACGTTGAAGAGAAGGCGTATCCCTTTCGCCACTCAGTAAGTACCGGTTATCTCCCTTTTTTTCTCGAGTTTCTGGGTAGTAATCGAGCTTTCTCGTGATTTTTCATCGTCATTGCTCTTTGTAGTGCCAGAATCTCGCCGGGTACCGTCCTGGTTGCCCCATGGAAGGTCCCGCGTAGGGATGGCGCAGCTGGGTCGAGTGCCACCGATGGCGGCTCGACTGTGGAGGTCATAGTTGCTGCCCCCACGATCCTAGAAGGGGTGCGACTCGATGCCAGGGGTCAGGCGCTTCTGACCGCAATGGTCAGACTGTTGGCCGAGCCGGCTCGCATCGCTGACGCGGCGACAGGCTCAAACGAGCCCCAGATCGCGCCGGTGCCGCCCATGATGGAGTCGCCTGAAGACGCCGCACTGGCGCCGAAGCCGGAGCTTGTCAGAGAGCGGGCGGAGGCGGCATTCCAACCTGCAGGGTCTCAGGGCCTCCCTTCCGCAGGGGTCGACGTTGACCCTCTGCCGGATCAATCTGCGGACGGTGGCGCGGCGGGCGTGCCTGAGGTGTCGTCCCGGTCGTCGATCACCGTTTCAAGGGGCACAAGAAATGCGCCGGCTGGGACGGGTGAGGTGATGGTGGACCTTCAGCTGCCGGAGCTGGAGGTGGACGTCAGGGAAGGTGGTGCCCGCAGTGACTCGGCTCACGCGGAGGTGATGCAGTTGGTGAGGCAACTGTTGCCTCCGGAGGGCGATCCTCCACGAGCCAAGCCTGAGAAGGCCCGCGGACCTTGGTGGAAGAACTTCGCCGAAGGTTTGCCGGGGACGTGGCGTTGGCTGGTGCGGCAGCTCAGCTTTGCTTCCGCATCCTGGATCGCCTCATGGTCCTCGAGAGTGAGGTATGTGGATCGTGCTTTCGCTGTTCTTGTTCTCTCTGGCCATATTGCCCTTTTACACCTTTGCTCGATGTAGGCCCTGCTGTCGGAGATGGACCGGGTTGAGGGGCGCTACGATGCTCTGGTCGAGGAACTGGAGGCGACCTGTGCCCAGGCCGAAACCAACCGCGCGTCGCTGGAGTCGGCCCGAGAGGAGCTGCAGCTGACACGGGGTCGCGAGGGGACCCTGATGTCCGACCTGGTGGAGGTAGAGCAGCGGGCGCGTTCCAGCGTCGAGGTGGTGGTGGCCGCGCGCCAAGAGCGTGACGTGGCTAGGGAACAGCTGGCGGGCGCCCAGGAGGAGCTCACCAGCGAGAAGGCTTCTGTGGAGGCGATCTGGCTGGAACTCGCGGACTGCAAGCGCACGCTTGACGCGCTCTGCGCCCAGCTGCAGGATTCGACCGCAGCCGAACAGGCAACCCAGCTGAAGCTAAAGGAGAACGAGGCGATGCTGGCGGTCGTCCGCAAGCCCGTTGAACGGAGCCAGAAGGAGGTCGCAGGCCTTCGGGCGTCGCTCCGGGAAGAGGTCCAGGCTAAGGAGAAAGCCCTCAAGCGGCATGTCGAGACATCGGCCGTCGCTGCAGAGTCTGCCAGGGAAGCCGTTGCTCATCTCGAGCAAGTAGCCCATAAGGCTTTCTCCCTCACGTGGTACCGCTTGGAGATTTTACCTTTTGCATTTTTGAATTTTTCTTATCCGTTTTGATGGTGATGATTTGAACAGAGCTCACTCGAGAGGTTGTGGATCTAAAGCTGACCAACGACATCCTCGACGCGAGCCTGTCACGGGCACAGGGTCGGCTAGCTGCCCAGGAGGAGGCTCTAGGCAACGTTCGTGTACCGGCGGGGCTGATCGAACGCGACCTGGGGATCAAGCCCGACGACAGTGTCGCCCTCCCTGTGCGCGTGGCTCGAATCAGGGAGCGGAGCCTCGCACGTGGCGAGGAACGCTTCCGAACGGGAGTCGGGCGGACGGTGGTCACATTCATGTCACACCACCCGGTCCTCGACCTCAACATCATCAGTGAGGGTTTCTTCAACGGTTGCACCGACGAGATAGTGCGCGACCTCGAGGAGAAAGCGGCCCCTTTTGCTGATCGCCTGGCAACGGTGCTCCTTACCATGGACCTGGAGGATGAAGAGGAGGAGGGTGGTGCTCCGGGGAACAAAATGCCCCCCGTAGAAGGACGATAGTTAGTTAGAAGGATGCATGTGTAAATATATAACGCTTCGAAAACTTGGGCTAGGTGTGCCAGTTTTATCGTATTCCGGTTTTATTTATTTCCTTTTGAATCACGCTTGATCTTTTCCTTGGGCGTTTCGGTTGAGGGTCAGAATGTGCTCGAAGGTGAACCTTTGACGGGCTGGTGGGTTGAGTTATCCGGGCCGCGGGGGCTGGATGTTCTCACGCCCCAAACCAGTTGTCTCCGATTCTGACCCTTGGCTTGTTTCGACCCTAAGGGACCGTATTGGTGTTGTAGTATTGGTGTTGTAGCCCCCGAGGACGAGCCGGCCTCCGTCGAGGAGGGGCGGGTCGTCCTTGAGAACCGTGCACGGTGGTACACAAAAAAGGAAAGAATATTGGATCGAGTAGGGGCGATAAATGACTTAGCTATTGCGTGTTGTCACTTGTCGACTGTGGCGATGTGCCGCAGGCGTGGTTGCATTGTCGGGTCGATGTCGCAGGCGTAAGCATCACGATCAGTCCCATCGCTGGCGTCTGCAACTCACCCTTTTGAGGCGCCCCTTTGGGTCATCCGAGACCTGTCGTGCCTATTTCAGTTGACAACAAATAAACAAAATGAGGTGCCAGCTGCTTCAGTCAAACAGGAACAGTACCTCCCCGAGCAGCTGTAATGGTGTCCTCGTGCCACGTGGCCTCTCGTCACCGGGCGGGCCCCAGGGGGTCAGCACGACGCCAGTCGAGGCGCAGTGGGGAGGACGGCCTTCACGGGCCGCATAGTGGACACGCCGTCCCGTAACTTGACTGTCGCCGTTAGTATAAATAGGGGCTCGGGCTAGGGCCGCTCTCGACAGATGAGCAGGTCTTGACCTAGCCGTGTCAGAGGAGCAACCCGTCGACGCCGACGGGTCTTGCTCGTCTTGTGCCTCCGAGGAAAAAAGACGGCACCCTCCTCGCGAGTCCCACTATCACACCCTGAAATTGTTGGATTTCAGGATGTGATTAGAAAGAAAAATTAAACAACGTTTTCTCATAATTTTAAAACTTTTTACAACATTTATTTGTTTTACAGGGAATTTAGTGTAGGAAAAACAATTGATTGATCTTTTGAAATAAATAAGTTTGTTCTGTGTGTTGCATTCATGCTGATGCATTTCGGTGTTTCATGAGTACAAAGGTTTTGACAATGCAGTTATGCGACGTTTAGGTTGTTCTGGAATTTTTCTGGAATTTTCCGGAATTTAATTCTCCTTTCCCTATAGCTCTTTCTATTTATTAGAAGGCTCTATAACCCTTTTCATGAGCTCCTGATATTTTATTTGGACTCATATTGTCCCAATCTACCTCTGAGAATTTTCCTATAATTTTTAGGATTTTCTAGATATTTTTCGTGCCTTAAAAACATTGTCTAGATTTTTTGGAATTGTTTCAGCACTGAAAACTATTTCCGGAAAATAAAAACAAAACCCTAACCCTAGCGGATCGGGCCGAGCCCATGCCACGAACCCAACCCGACCCGCGTAGGCCCATCTGGGCCAGGCCACCGCCACCGTCCTCCCTCGGCTGCCGCGCCCAGCCATCCTAAGGGCTCCGCGCCCTATAAAGCGGCCGCCCAGCCCCGCCCACGCGTCCCTGCTGCCGCGCCGCCGTCGCCCTCTCCCTTCGCAGCGCCGGCCTTCGCCGCCCCGTCCGCCGCCGTGGAGACCGCCGAGGCCGCCACGAGGTCCGCCGCACCGAGCCGCACGTCCGCCGCCTGTCCTCGTCGTCATCCCATCGCCGGAGCGCCGCCGCCGTGCGCAGCCCGAGCCGCCGCCGCTGTCCACCTTCTGCACGAAATTCCGGTCACCCTCGTCGTCCCCCGCCGCCGGTGAGCGCCTCCACGAGATCCCCTCGTCCTCCTCCTCCGTTTCCCCGCCCCAATCGAACCCCACGCAGCCCGAGCCGCCGCCGGGACTGACGCCCAGTACCGCCGGCCGTGAGTGGCATGAGGAGGAAGAAGGTCGTTTTGCGTTTAGGCCCCTGTTAAAAGTTACCATGAGTCTTGGAGATCTTGCAGAAAACCCCTAGAACCCCTAGATCCTCTCAACCTAGCCCGAGCTCTGCCCTTTTGCAGATCTAACCCCAAAGTTTTACATATTCACAGTGACTATTCACTGAGTCTATGGCATCTTCTCTACTAGCCCCTGCTGGCTACGTTTAATTACGACTAGGTCCCTACAACCATGTTTTAGCCCTAGATTTCACGTTTTCACTCCGTTTCGACCCGTTCAAGTTGCGTTAGGTCGACATAAATTACACGCTAGTGGTGCTATTTACCCTAACTTGTGCCTTTATAAATTAATTCCAAATTAATTTGATTAATGTCTACTTGCAATGTCTTTCTCGTAATAAAATCAACCTAGGCTTTACATTCGGTTTTCGTAACTAGTATTAAGTTGACTAATACTATCTCACTGTGTTTCATAAATAAAAGCCATTTAGAGCTACACCTCGGTCTTTCTAAACTAAATGTTAAATTTGATTAATATATACTTCAGGTGGTTTTCTAAATAAAAGTTAAATAGGTTATACCTCGGTTTTATGAATAAAGTTAATATGATTAATATTACCATAATTTCTTTCTAACAATAATTTGATTAGTTGAACTCGAATCACAAAGTTATTCGATTAGGTGTTCCATATACTTTTCTTTTCAAAAGCTAACTATTTAATTGGTTTAATTTATACTTTAACATTGATAAATAAAACTGGCTAAGTTCAACTCGTGTTTTGAAATGCAAATATAATTTGTGTTAGTTATAAATAGGTTATTTTTCTTAAATAACCTATATACATGATTTTATTTAAATAAAACATATCCAGCATATAGTCGTTTGTCTTGTAATCAGAAATCTTTCGATAGTTGTTTCTTCTCACCCGTAGTTCTGTCTTAACCGTTTCCTTGCGATCGCGTGTCTTTCGATCGAGCCTTTCCACTTAGTACATTCTTTTTAAAGCTTTTCTCTTTGATTGGTGTAATGTTCTTATTTGTGCTTGTTTGTTTATTTGTGTGTTTGTGCCGTTGATTGCTACGAATAGAAGGAATACCGTTTGAAGATCTTGAAGAACAAGAGTTTGAAGAGCAAGAGCTGAAGACCCTATGCAACTACTAATTGGATTTAAGGCAAGTATAGCATGGAAATTCCTTGTTACCTACACACCTTTAAATTACATTCATACATATGCATGTGTCTAAATTTGTTTACCTTAAGGTTGTTCCTAGTCTTTTACCACATACCTTCTTATCCCGAGTATATGCATATGGGTAGTCTTTGCTAAGCGCAGCTACTGTCACCTTTGTTTAATGGTTAACATTGATTTAATGGTTCACTTTAACAAGATGTTAAAACCTGCTTTTTAGCAACATGGTTCAGGGAGCTAGGGCTTTGCTTCGTATTTGCTCTAGTGTCTCTCCGTAAGGTCCAGTTCTTAAAGCGGCAACCCAGGAACCTGTCGCCACCACCGGGACTATTATGGCTCTGGTCTTGGTCAAGTATCTCGTACGTCTTTAGCTTACCAGTGGTTACCGTTAGGCGTGTTGGGGAATATGGGAGCGAGTATGGTTCGATCCACCGAGGACGGTCTCCCTACGCTCCGGGATCTGTCGGCTATGTCTCGTCATGCACAGTCCCGTGTTGGGAGCATCTTACCTGCGCTCTGGACGCTACGCACATTGCGCATGCTGTGTTTCGCGCTCTGGCCGCCATTGACCCCCTATGGTGTTTGATCCGTGGGCCTAAGTCAATCTCGGTGCTGAGGGTCATGCTGCCCATATTGTACCAATGCGGCTACTGTGTTTGTTCGGGTGTCTTGGGAAAAACATCGTAGCGTCCCTATGTTCTCACACCTCAGAAGTGTGAGTTGTGCGTGGTTGGGTGCAAAACTCTTTTGAGCTTTTACGTGGTTAAAGGGTGAAACCTCTGCAGAGTGTAAATCTATCATGATAGCCGTGCCCTCGGTCACGAGCGTCCTGGATCCTTTTTGATTAGAAGATGATGATGATGATGTCTATGGTTCTAATTATACTTACATCTTATTAATGGGGTTACAACTGGGAGCTCTTACACTCGTAGTAAGTTGGATACTGTTAAAATGAACCAACTAAAAGTGCTAAATGCAATTAAAACGAGTCAGCCTCTTTAAGCCTTTCATACCTCTGTGTTATGCTTGCTAAGTAAGATGGGTTACTTACACTTGCATTCAATCAACAAAATCTCGGATGGGTAATCAGATGGAGCAGCGTCTGAGGCAGTGGTTGAAGATTTATCAGAAGGCCTTCCATACATCTAAGCTGTGGTCAACCAGTCAGTGTCCCTGTGGACTTGAGGCTCTACCAGATGATAGTTAATAAATTAGTCTTCCGCTATGTAATCTCTGTAAACCCTGATGTAAATTGTTTTATTCGAGCATTGTGTTCTCTGTAATACCATATTTGTAAGCTATATGTGTTGTGTGGACTTCCTGGGCACACATATGGCAGCATTCGGGTTTCTGTGGAAAACCGGGTGTGACACCCACTGGCTCAGTACCGTGCTCGTCACGATGGCCTTGAGCCTCTGTCTATCCTGGGGAAAATTGCTTCGCTTGGTTAGAGATGGAGGGCACTATGACCCTGGCTCGTCTGCTCACGTAGCAGCGGTACTTCGTGTACAAGCCGGGTCATACAAGCGATTGGCTTGAAGCTGACGACGACATGGAGGTTGATAGCGGCATGGTTGCGTCAGCTATCCTTCCTACAGAGGACCTCCCACTGGTGTGGTGGCGACCAGGCGTGCTGGTGCCAGAAGAAAACTAGCGAGGTTCCCAGTAGCGTTGGGTCTCGTTAGCGTAAGGAAGTAGGCATGCCTGCCCCCTCGTTGGACCGCCCGGTAGCAGTTTTGTATTTGGATTGTTGTACACGGTCGGTCGCCTACCCTTCTTGTTTTGTCAATAAAGAGCTCACTTCATCCATTCGTTAGGTTTAGGAACACTCTATCGTTTCTCTCATTGAGAACAAGATGTGTACATTTTTTTTGGGAGAGTATCGCCAAGTTAGCTAGAGCGAATGTTAGCTGCTCTCATCGGAGCCCTCGAGGGTGGGCATCGAGCCCCCGAGGGTCGAGTAGCGGAGCCGTGTACACCCAGTGGGTGTGACTTGGCTGAATGATTGTTAGCTGCTCTTGCATGATCCCCCGAGGGTGGGCGTCAAGCCCCCGAGCCCCTGAGGGTCGGGTAATGTCTCCGAGTCCCCGAGGGTGGGCGTCGAGCCCCCGAGGGTCAGGTAGTGCTTTCTAGGCGTAAGGAGCCGAGTTCCACCCCCTGTTGGAGTGGCAAGCTCTAGGCATACGCATGAAGAGAGGGAACAGTTGCATAGAATTGAAAATGGGCATAAAAAACTCACGGATAGAAACGACGTAGAAGCTCTATACTCCATGAGTTGACGAATTCTTCTCCGTCTTGCGTCATGATCTTGTAGGCGCCGGGCCGAAAAACTTGCGAGACGATGAACGAGCCCTCCCATGGGGGCGTCAGCTTGTGTCTGTCCTTGGTGTCCTGTGACAGCCGGAGGACAAGGTCACCGACATTGAAGGCATGTCCCCGTACTCGTCATGCGTGGTACCGCCGGAGCTCTTGCTGGTACTTGGCACAGCGGGCCAATGCTACCATGCGAGCCTCGTCAATGAGGTCTACTGCATCCTGTAGTGCCGCCTCATTTCCCTGCTCCGTGTACGCCTTCACCCGTGGGGCTCTGTAGTCAAGGTCCGTCGGGAGGACCGCCTCTGCCCCGTAGGTCATGAAGAAAGGAGTGAAACTTGTGGCTCGACTCGGTGTCCTCCTCAAGCACCACAATACGGTAGGGAGCTCCGCTACCCATCTGTCGGCGAACTTCTTTAGGCGATCATAGATGCGAGGCTTTAATCCCTGGAGGATTAGGCCGTTGGCGCGCTCTGCTTGCCCATTGGTTCGTGGGTGGGCGACGGACACCCAGTCCACACGTATGTGATAAGCGTCACAAAACTTGCATAATTTCTTCCCAGTGAACATCGATCCATTGTCGGTGAGGATGGAGTTCGGCACTCCAACCCGGTGGATGATGTCGAGAAAAAATTCAACCGCGTCCTCCGAGCGACACCGTGTGATGGGCTTCGCCTCTACCCATTTGGTGAACTTGTCGAATGGCCACCAGTAGGTGTGTGTAGCCTCCGGGAGCTTTCTTGAGGGGTTCGACCATGTCAAGTCCCCATACAGCGAAAGACCATGCGACATGTATCGTTTGGGGTGCTTGTGCCGGCAAGTGTGTTTGCCGAGTGTAGAACTGGCATCCGCGGCACCTCCGCACGATTTGCTCGGCGTCTGACAATGCTGTGGGCCAGTAGAAACCGTGCCGGAATCTGCTCCCGACAAGGCTGCGGGGGGCGGCATGATGACTGCAGACCCCTGCGTGAATGTCATGTTACAGCACTTTCCTCTCCTCGGAGGGGATGCGTCGCTGTTGTATGCCACTGTCACACCCAGATTTACACAAAACCTGAATGTGGCCGTATGTGTGGCCAGGACATCCACAGAACACATACAACTTACAAATATGGATCTCAAAGAACACAATGCTCGAATAAAAGTAGTTTACATCTAGAGTTAAACACAAAGACATAGTCTTACATAAATAATACAGCGGAAGTCTATTTATTGAAGCTCTCAACTAAAGACGAATGGCGCCTCAATCCCACAGGGACGCCGACTGGTTGATCGCAGCTCAGAAGTAGGGAACATCCTCCGGGAAGTCTGCAATCGGCTCCTCATTCACTGCTCCATCTGTTACCCGTCCGAGATTTTGTTGATTGTTGGCAAGAGTAAGTAACTCATCTTACTTAGCAAGTACAACAGGAGTTTATGCAAGGCTAAAAAGGCTGACTTGGGTTTACTACTTTAGCACTTTTAATTGGTTCGTTTTATCATTCCCTAGTTACTACAAGTGTATGAGAACTCCTAGTTATAACCCCATTAAAGGTGTAAGAACTTAGAACCAAGAAGCATCATCATTATCTTCATCTTCTAATAAAAAAGGATCCAGTCTGCTCGTGACCGTGAGCATGGCTATCAAGATAGATTTACACTCTGCAGAGGTTTCACCCTTTAACCACCGGTTGCGTAAAAGCTCAAAGGAGCTTTGCACCCAACCACGCTCAACCCACACTTCCGAGGTGTGAGAGCATAGGGACGCTACGAGGTTTTTCCCAAGACACCCTAACAAACATAGTAGCCGCATTGGTACAATATGGGCAGCATGACCCTCGGCACCGAGATTGACTTAGGCCCACGGATCAAACACCATAGGGGGTCAATGGCGTCCGGAGCGAAGAGCACAACATGCGCAATCTGCGGAGCTTCCAGAGCGCAGGTAAGGTGCTCCCAACACGGGACTATGCCTAACGAGGCATAGCCAACGGATCCCGGAGCGTAAGGGAGACCGTCCTCGGTGGATCGAACCATACTCGCTCCCATATTCCCCAATACGCCTAATGGTAACCACTGGTAAGCTAGAGACGTACGAGATACTTGACCAAGACCAGAGCCATAATAGTTCCGGTGGTGGCGACAGGTTCCTGGGTTGCCGCTTTAAGAACCAGACCTTATGGAGAGACACTAGGGCATACACGAAGCAAAGCTCTAGCTCCCTGAACCATGTTGCTAAAAAGCAGATTTTACCATTAAGTTAAAGTGAACCATTAAGTCATGATTAACAGTTAAATAAAGGTGTTGTAGCTGCGCTTAGCAAAAGACTACCCATATGCATAAACCCGGGATAACAAGGTACAGGATAAAAGTACTAGGAATTGCCTTAAGGTAAACAAATTTAGACACATGCATATGTATAAGTGTAAATTAAAGGTGTGTAGGTAGCAAGGATTGTCCATGCTATACTTGCCTTCCTCAAAGCCCGACTGCAGCTGCAAGTACTGCTCCTCGAACTCCTGGTCGCCCATGAACTCGAACGGCTCACCGACTGGTCACGCAATCACCACACAATCACCACACAGGCCAATACATGCAAGCAAAGTTACTTTATTAGAACAGTAAACCAAACAGTGACAAAAGAGCAAGAAAAGACCATAAAACTATTCTACGCTTCGCTACGAACACATGCGCGCAAGAATCACCCAAAACGGAGCTAAAACGTGAAAACTACGCTTAAAACAACCTAGAGGGACTTGCTGGCAAAGAAATGAAACTACCAGGGACCTAACTGTGAGAAAAAGGACTAAACCGCGAGAAAACTAAAACTGCGCTGGACTGAAACGTAAAAATGAAGAAACCCAGGGGCTTCAGCGCAAAACGGCAGACGGCGGTGGATGGCCGTGACGTCAGCAGACGCCGTCTGCTGGCATCAGCGCTGACGCGCGGCTGTGGACGGCATTGTGCCGTGGACAGGCGCGTGGACCGTGCGGCGACCGCGGTCCATGGTCCACGGTGGACCGGTGGCGAAGGGGTACGCCCCATTCTAATCTGGGGCGTCCAGATCAGAAAGACGGCGCACGGCGGCCCGGGGCGACGGCGAGCGGCGGCGAGCGGTCGCGGAGACCACCAGGGCGTTGGGGAGCTCACCGTGAAGTCGAACATGGCGACGGGGAATGGCGAGCGGCTCTGAGACGGCGGCTCCAAGGGCGGCGGCGGCTAGGGTTTGGGGACGGTGGCGCGGGCTCCGTGGCGGCTAGGGTTGGGGAAAAGCGGGGGCGCGGGCGGCGGCGGCTAGTCTTAAATAGGCCAGGGGCCTAGGCGTGCGTGACCCGGGGTCGGGTCGGACGCGGCGCGGCGGCAGGAGGGGGGAGGGGGTCAGACTCGAGTCCGACTGGGACTCGAGCGGCGGCGGCGCGAGGTAGGGGTCGACAGGCGTGCCCCACTTGGCAGCGGCTGCGGGCGGCGACGCGCGCGGGCGAGCGGGCTACGGCGCTGGCGGCCTGCGGGGCTGGTGGGCTGCGGCCCACCAAGCGGATGCGAGGCGAGTGCGGCGCGGCGGGCTGCGGAGCAAGCTGGGCCGAGGAGCACGGCACGGGCGCTGGGCCGAGCTGGGCTGGAGCGGGCGCGCTGGGCCGGGGGAAGGGAAGGGAGGGAGGGGGAGAAGGAGAAAAGAGGGAGAGATGGAGGGGGTTTTCTGGACTTCGTAGAAAAAGAGAAAAAGAGAGAAAAGAGAGCAACCAAACCACTCAAACAAAAATATATGCACTAGCATGAATGCAACAGAGATGTTCCTAAGCCTTATATTTTCTTTTAATTTCTCAAAAAGTTTTATTTCCCCTATATTAGTTATGGCACTTTAGTAAAAAGGGCAATGTAATTACTAATTCAAGAAAGGTATTTTTAGGGTGTTACAGCCACTCACGCTACGCTTATAAAGTTCACCATCAATAAGGACAAAAGACTTAACTCATCACGTGATACGGCGGGCCTCCATCTTGTCCTCTGGTAGTCATTGATGAAGAAAATAGTCGATGAAGGGATTCCTCCAGTCGCCGTCCAGACTGGTCGTCCCTCGCGCGGTGTCGTCTCGACGTGACCCGTCGTCGTCGTGGAGCGCCATCACCTCCGCAGCTGGCTCTCCCGGCACCCCTGGGGTCGGGGGATTCGCTTTCCCCAATCCTTGAGGCGAAGCGGGCTCGGGTTCGGCCCCCGTGTCTGCAGGCGGGGTCGGGACGTCGTCCTCCCGTTTTCGCTTTATGGAGCGAACGGAAGACGCATACTGATCACCAGCAAAGACTGTCGGGGGGAACCAGGTTCCCGACCCGAAGCCATCTTTGCCAGCTCATCCGTCGCCTCGTTCTTGCGACGGGGGATATGTTTGAGCTCGAGGCCATCGAACTTGTCCTCCAACTTTCGGACCTCGGCGTTGTACACGGCCATTACGTCGTTGCGACAGTCGGCCTCTTTCATTACCGTGGTCGATGACGAGCTGGGAGTCTCCGCGAATCTCAAGTCATCGGATGCCAAGTTCCGAAGCGATCCGGAGTCCGTTGATGAGCGCCTCGTACTCTGCAACGTTGTTGGAGGCGGTGAAGTGTAAGTGGATGGTGTATTTCATTCTCACTCCGAGGGGAGAAACAAATACCAATCTGACCCCCGCACCACCCTTCATCACTGGAGCTGTTGAAATACAACTGTCTAGTATTCGACATCGACCGCCGCCGGAGGCAGTTGGACCTCAGTCCACTTCAGCAATGAAGTCGGCGAGGAATTGTGATTTTATTGCCGTGCACGGGACATACGTGATCCCGTGCCCATGAGCTCGATTGCCCATTTGGCAATACGCCCTGAGGCATTGCAGCTTTGGATGACCTCAACCAGCGGAAAAGATGTCACTACAGTCACGGGATGTGACTCGAAGTAGTGTATCAACTTTCGCTTGGCAATGAGGACTGCATACAGAAGCTTCTGGATATGCGGGTAGCGGGTTTTGGAGTCGGACAAAACCTCGCTGACGAAGTAAACTGGGTGCTGAACCTTGAGTACCCGACCTACCTACTCCCTCTCGACAACCAGTGCGGCGCTGACCACCTGGGTGGTCGCCGTGAGGTAGAGAAAGATGGGCTCGCAGGGGGTCGGAGGCACGAGCAAGACTTCTTTGAGCTTTTCGAGGGCTCTCTGAGCCTCGTCCTTCCACGCGAAGTGGTCGGTCTTCTTCTGAAGTTCATACAGGGGGAGTACGCGCTCTCCCCTTCTCCAGATGAACCTGCTGAGGGCGGCCAGGCAGCCCATAACGCGTTGTACCCCTTTGAGGTTCTAGATGGGTCCCATCCGATCGATGGCCGCTATCTTGTCTGGGTTGGCTTCGATGCCGCGCTCAGACACTATAAAGCCTAGGAGCATCCCCCGCGGGATGCCGAAAACACATTTGTCCGGGTTTAACTTGACGTTCTCTGCCCTGAGTTTTGCAAAGGTTCACTCAAGGTCACTTATGAGTCGGTCGGCGTGCTTAGTCTTGACTACGATGTCATCGATGTAAGCCTCTACGGTGGGCCCTACCAGCTTGCCGAAGATCCGGTTCATGCACCTCTGGTAGGTGGCACCGGAGTTCCCACTCAGTCCCCTTCGCGGGGTCAAGCACGTCGGGTCTTGTCTTTCTGACATCCTCTGATCCTAGTGGGGCCAGGCAAGGAGGTTGATTCGTATTAGATCCCTCGTGGGACCCGGACGCCTTCGAATACGCCACGGGGATACGATCTGGCCCCTCTGTGGGACCGAGCGATGTATGACGCAGGATCTTAGTGCCCTCATAACCCTTCTCTAATGATGCTCATGACGTACCCCTAATATTGGCATCCGTCAGTACACGGTCTCACTAGGACCCATTGTAGGCATCCATCCCAAGGTCACATACTGTAAGGATATAGATGTCGCCTAGAGGGAGGGTGAATAGGCGAGACGACCAATTTAAACCTTTTCATCCAATTCTCAGCTGGCTGTCAGCACAAGGCGCTTAAACTGCCGTAACCTGGCGGTTAAACCGCCCCA
The DNA here is from genome assembly GCA_015476505.1 of Urochloa ruziziensis. Classification (NCBI taxonomy): domain Eukaryota; kingdom Viridiplantae; phylum Streptophyta; class Magnoliopsida; order Poales; family Poaceae; genus Urochloa; species Urochloa ruziziensis. The sequence goes on along the minus strand of CM027119.1, from coordinate 38,002,346 downwards.
AGGCAGTGAGCTGCCCAATAAGTTGCTCGACCCCCCTTTTGTTCTTCTAACACCAAATACACTTAGGGCACTACTTGTACAAATGTATCTAAGCAATATCTTCAAGGTCCTGCACACAAATAGAGTATACCCAAGTAGATCAAAGTGGAAGCAAATATAAAGCTAGAAATGAACAAATAAAGTGAAGTGAAGACACAAGGATTTGTTTCCCGAAGTTCAGACCCGCTGCAAGCACCAAGCTAGTTCAGCGGTTCCTAGTCTCCGTTCGAGGAACCCCGCAAGGTTGCCTTGCCAAGATGTATACACGCCACACCTTAGCCCTTCACTCAAATGGTCCTTTTCCACGAAGGAGGCAAGACCAGCCCTTACAAACTTCCGGACACTCACCACATGAATGGGAGCTCACCGGCGACGCCTAACCGTCTAGGAGCCCAGCTCCAAGAGTAACAAATGCACAATGAACTTTTGACGCCAACCACAAGTGCTCAAGCTATGGATTTGCTCTCTAGTGCTCTCATAAGATCACTGAGCTCACAAAGCTCTCAAGCTCACACCCAAATACTTCTCTCAACCCCAACTCAAGGATTTCAACCAAATCAAGAAAACACACAAAGAGTGGTTGGGGAGAGCTTCTCTGCTGTTAGAATGTGTTAAGAAGGCTTAAGAATCACACAGAACCAGCAGCCCTCAAAGGAGAGTGCTAAGGGGTATAAATACCCCATCCAACAAAAACTAGCCTTTGGGATCTTGCTATGACCGGTTAAACCGCCACCTAAGGCCAGTTAAACCGCCATTTCAAATATACTAGTCGTTGGAGCTACCAAAGGTTTGGGGTGGTTAAACCGTCCTGGGTCAGTGAGCACCCACTTGCTCATCTTTTCATTCAACTCTCAAGGATATCTCGCTTAGGTCATCTATGGAGCACTGTTGTGGTGTTAAGTCATTCATTCCTTGTGACATCCCTCTTGATAGTACATCACACCTATACTCAAGAATAAATATAAAACCAAATCATTTGCTTGAGCTTGAATGCCTTCAATTGTGCCGCACATGATCAATTCTTCTTTTGAGGACTGTCCGCATTGCTTAAGCTTGAGCAAGACCAACTTGAGCTAGTGACTTGAACCTTTGACATAGAATGAAATCCACTTCTAGTTTAAGTCACCTTTCTTCAATAAATGTTGTCACTTACATGAAGACCACATGTGATCATGATCCATCAAGTTGATCCGTAGAAAGTTTCGTCACCCTTAGCAAAGAGTCCATGATTCAAGCCACAACTCGATTACGCAATGCTTAGTCCCTAGAAACACTATCCCAAAATCCAACCTTTCTTTCATGCTTCACATATAGCTTCACATAGGCTTGTGTCATCTATGAAATCCATTTGTTGCTTTGACCGTCAAATATTATCCAATATATCCATGTCTTCTTATGCAAGGCAAATATCAATTATATAGAGTCATGATGTCCCATATCATCATTTCCCTAGCGTAACTTTCCTTAGCTTTGCATCTTTCAATTTTAACCAACCATGATGTCCCATATGTATCTCAACAAGTCTTCACAAAGTTAGAGACCAAGTCTCTTTCCATATTTCACACTTACTTGTTGTACATCTCTTTATATCATTCTGAGAACCATCATGTCTTCATACATGTCTATATGAGCCATACACATTGCATTCAACTAATGACCAATGGTGTATCATAAAGATAACATTTAATTCCTGCACATAATCTCCAACAAATCTTATTAGTACTCTAATCGTTTTGTCATTCAATTCACCAAAACCCACTTAAGGGACTAGATGCACTTTCAATCTCCCCCTTTTTGGTGATTGATGACAACCCAATTAGAGCTTACAAAAGGATATATCAATAAAGCTCTTAAATTCTGAGATTTAAACTGAGCTCCCCCTTAATATGTGCAAAGGTAGAGAAATTTCATATCTTGGCCTCAAATGCCAATTTTTGCACATATTTCAAGTAAAACATGGAGCTCCCCCTAAATCTCATAATCTGTGGGGTGCAACAAGTGTGTGAAGAAAAAAGAACCAAGTACGTGATGCATATGACGAGCATAAGACATAAGGAATGAAAAAGATAATCGTGCTGCTGTCAGGTGCCTAGCGGTTTAACCGCCCCATGAGGCCAGTTTAACCGCCCGGTTCTTGCAGCCACACAGAAATAAAATAACAATCATCATTCAACTATGCATCACTCTAACACAAAGTCACTTAGAAACATAAATAAGTTCCACACACAAAGTAGCACACATTATGAGGACCCGGTGTGTCCGAGGACCGGTTGATGGTCGCTTCCTGGTGTGATGAGTGATTGACAACGTGGTGTGGATTGACGTTTTCCTTGGCTCAAGTATTGTAGGTGTAGAATGCGGTTTGGTTGCATTGGTGCAGGTGAAGAACAGGCGCGAAAGGTCTTAGCCATGGCGGCCTCCGAGGAGCGGAGAGACAAGTAGGCTTGGTTCGAGGGACCCGGTGGCCGGTGGATCAAGTGCGGTTCACATGCTGGCAAGAACGAGCAAGGGGACGTGGTTCCGGTGCGAGGTAGCGGCTCACAACCGAAGCTCGTACGCGGACGAGAAGCCGGCGCAAGGTGGCGGCTAACAACCGAAGTTTGCGCGCGGGGTTTGGTGATTTGGCCACAAAATCATCGGTGGACGGTTTCCCTTGGTTTGGGCCTCAAAACCAAGGACCGAGGACTCGACGTGGCGAAGATGGGCCACTGGGCTGATTGTATGTACTAGGCAGTGCCGAGTTGAACAACTCGGCAGTGCCGAGTACATACACTCGACTGGGCCGGCCCAAAACTCGGCGTCGAGGAGCTTCGATCCGGAGGACATGCGGCGTGACTGCAAGGCTTGCATCGGAGGGAAGCTAGCTTGCGGTGGAAGGTGCCCGAGCCGGAAAATATCTGAAGATCAAATGTCAAATTTGCCCCTGAGGGGTATGTATCACTTAGGGGTAGTTTAGTCCTTAGAGCACCACCACTTGGACTACTAATAGCCCCTTCCAGGGCTGGTGGCTGCTATCTCTCTAGTTATTTTTCATTTGGCTTGTTTAGTTTTTCCCTTCCCTTCATCCTCTCCACCTAGAACTACTTCGAATCTTTCTTAGTTGTGTATAGGTGAATTCATGGTTATGTGATGGAGTTTGTGCTGCTCATCTTTGTGCCATGATTTGATTTCCCGAGCTTCTTCTTCCTTTTCTATTTTCGTGGGTATTTTCGGAGCTATTTTTGGGGGATTTTCGTTCTTCTCTTTCTAGGGCGTATTCTCTCGGATTTCTTTGGGGGATTCACGTATGAGTGCCTTGTGCCTCTTTTGCTGGTGATCCTTTGCTCCCAAGCGCCGAGAATCGCTTTGGATTTGAGATTTTCGGGATGAACTTGATGTCATGGTGTTCATCACGAGATCTGAGTTTCCGTGAGTTGTACTGAGTTAGAGGCCGAGATCTTTTGGGAAAACACTCCACTGGAGGTCTAGATCATCTGACCAAAATCTCGCCTCAAGAGCTCAAGCCGTTTGGGAGATCCATCCACGAGTTGACTTTGGGGCTGGGCTGTTTGCATGTACTAGGCAGTGCCGAGTTTTGAAATCCGGCAGTGCCGAGTACATACACTCGAGGGCTGCATGTACTAGGCAGTGCCGAGTTTTGAAACCCGGCAGTGCCGAGTACATACACTCGAGAGCTGCATGTACTAGGCAGTGCCGAGTTTGGTAACCCGGCAGTGCCGAGTACATACACCCAGTGACAGATTTGTCAAGTTTTTGGATTGAAGATTCTTTCTGTGTTTCCGCTGCATGTTTCTTGTTCCTAGGGTCAGTAGCTTCTCAGTTGCTATGTGATCTTGGCAAGATTGTGTTACGAAGTCCGGAAGTGATTTTGGGGTGAAAGCCGGATTTGGAAAAGAAAGTTTTATCGGCTCCCATTCACTCCCCCCCCTCTCTGGTCGCCGTTTCGGTCCTTCAATTGGTATCAAAGCCGGTTACGGGTCTTTGCGACTCTAACCAGTCTAAGATCAAAAGATGGCGTACCAAGATCGGGGTTCCGGGCCTCCGCACTTCGATGGGAAGAACTACCTGAATTGGGTTGCGCGTATGGGCGCTTTCTTGTGAGGCAAAGGAAAGTTGCTGTGGGATGTGACGAAAGATGAAAACTATGTCAATCCCACCAACTTAGATGCCCAGGATGCAAAGGATAGATTTGAGGCGAATGCCCGAGCTGTTGACTACTTGTTCCGTGCTTTGTCCGCCGAGGAGTTTGAGCGTGTTTTGGGCGAGGACCTAGCTTGCCAGATCTGGCAGAAGCTCAAGGTAGCCCACGGTGGTGATAGCCATGTCAAGGCTAGGCTTTTCTCGATGTACAGGAGAGAATATGAGAATTTCGCTCATTTGCCTGGAGAGTCGGTTGATGCTTTGTTTCAGCGTTTCACTTCGATTGTCAACAACATGAAAGCCAACATTACCGTGCTCCCATACTCGGATCATGACCGAGCTATCAAGCTCTGCAAGCACTTGATAGATCCGTGTGGGGTGCCAAGGTTGAGGCGATCATGGAGTCGGCAAACTATGAGACTCTTTCTGTTGACGAGCTTTTCTCGAAGTTGAAGTCCTCTGAGGTTGACAGGCAGTTGCTTGCCAAGGCTAAGAGTCCGACTGATCCCCATAGTCTGGCTCTAGTCGGTGGCTCTGGATATGGACATGCTAACACTCCTAGACACTTTGCTTTGTCTTCTCTTGTGTCCCTTCCAGATGAAGAATATGAGGTGCTGAGCGAGGAGGATCTCGCGTTGCTCACGAGGAGGTTCGAGCGGATGTACCTGAACCGCAAGGGTTCGAGGCGTGCCGGGAGTACGTGCTACAGATGCGGGAAGATGGGCCACTTCATCGCCGAGTGCCCCGAGGAGATCAAGAACGACTACAACCGCAAGCACCTCCCACGAGACGACCACAAGCACCGTCCCAAGGACGAGTACCGCTCCAAGCAGAAGAACAAGGACGAGAGAAGATCCAAGAACAAGCACGGTGGACACAAGAAGCACAGATCTCGAGCGATGGTGGCTGATGCGAGCGACATCGACACAAGCTCCACCAACATGTCGTCAAGCTCAAGCAGTGAAGATGAGGACCGCGGCCACAGCAAGGAGAAGAAGAGCTTGAACCGCAACTTCAACGGCATCTCCTTCGCCGCCGTCGACTACTGCACCATGGCGCACGACTCCATGGAGAGCAAGGACGACTCCGACTCCGACTCCGAGGATGAGGTATTGACAGATCCCACCTCTTTGCGTCAGGAGATTGCTAGGTTAGAGCAGTTGGTCGATAACCGCGATGATGTGCTTAGGAAGACCAACAAGGAGAAGAGGGAGTTTAGGTCTTTGCTAGGAGAGTCCAAGGATAGAGTGGTTGAGCTTGAGACCTTGCTTTCTGAGACTGGAAAGAAGGCTATGGAGTTTGAGTCTTTGCTTTGCGAGTCTAGGGAGAGAGCAGCTAAGCTAGAGTCTGAGATTGCTGTTTTGAAAGATGCTCCTCTTGTGTCTGATGAGGTTGAATGCTCGTTCTGTGATGTGCATATTGCTGATCTTGTTGTGCTTAAGGAGAAACACATGACTTTCTTGGATGAACTAGAGGGTGCTAGGGTTGAGCTTGCTGAGTTGAAGTCTAGGTCATCTTTGCTAGGTGCTTGTACTTCTTGTCCTGCTTTGAATGCTCAGTTGCTTGAATCACGCACCATGATTAGTTCACTTGAAGCACAACTTAAATCTCCTATTGCAAATTCCTGTTCTGCTTGTGATGTTGTTGCATTGAAGAATGTTGAGCTAGAACAGTGTGTGAATCGATTGCAAGATGAGAATGATGAGCTGAGACAGTGTTTGGGTTGGTTGTCTGGTCGTGAGCCTCAGCTCAAGATGCTGATTGCTAGTTTTAAGAGAGCTGATGGTTGTGGTCTTGGTTCTGAGAAGGTTGGTGAGAGTAGTGGTGAGAGAGAGAGAGATCCAGAGAGCTCCACCGCAAACATTCCCACAAACCCACCAAAAGCCATTCTCAAGAACACCTTTACACCCAAACCAAACCACCTGTTAAACAAGCTTGACACCACTCCAGATCCTCCCAAGTTTCCACCTAAGTCAGAGAACTTTCAGAGGAGAGTGACCTTTGTGAGGAGTGGGGTTTACCAGCCGAGAGAGAGGGCACAACCGAGAGAAACCCCAAAGCCAAAGCCAGTCCGCTTCCATTGTGAGCATTGTGGAAGGGATGGACACCTTGAGGAGTTTTATTGGAGGAAGAAGAGGGAGGTGAGAAGAGAGAAGGAGGTGGGGAACAGGGACAGGTACTACTCTTCTCGTAGTGTGCCTATGTCTCGTTCACCCTGGCCGAGAGGCGACGCCTTCGTGCGCACAGTTCCTGTGGTTGCTAGTCGTGGTGTTTCAGCTGTTCGTGAGTTTGCTAGGCGGCCTCCGTTTCGCGGTCAGTTTGGTTCAGGGAGGTTCGACCGTAGCTTTGAGGCTAGGAGAGAGTCTAGGCCACGTTTTACCCCGCGTGGTGCTAGAGGTCCGATGGTGAGAGACGAGAGGGTTTCACGTGGTAGAGTTGATTTTGCTAACCCCTCTTTTGAGCAGATGGCCCGACACTGGTTTGACTCGTTTTGTGCTAACCCCAGTGTCGAGTCATTCGCTCATTCTCGTTCTCGCTTTTGATTGTGCAGGTGGGAGGCTTGGAGAACTTTTGGTTGATGGATTCTGGCTGCTCGAGACATATGACAGGTAATGGTAAGTGGTTCTCCAGTCTCACCCCGGTGGTGTCCAGGCAGTACATCACTTTCGGGGATAAGGGCAGAGGTAGAGTGTTGTCTGAGGGTGCTATTCAGGTGAGCGATACTTTCATGCTAAAGCGGGTTGCTCTTGTCAAGAATCTTGGTTTCAATTTGCTCTCAGTTTCTCAGCTTCTTGATGAGGGTTATGAGGTTCGATTTAAGCGTGGTGATTCGAAAATTCTTGATTCTCGAGGTGACCTTGTGTGTATGATCATTCCTGTGGGCAGATTTTTCGTGCTGATTTTTCTCGATCTTTTGGTCCATCACGGTGTTTGATCGCTGGTACTTCTTCTGAGCTTTGGAAGTGGCATAGGAGATTGGGTCATGTGAGCTTTGATCTACTCACATGCTTGAGTGCTCTTGACCTTATCCGAGGATTGCCCAAGCTCAAGTTCGAGAAAGATTTGGTTTGTGCACCTTGTAGGCATGGAAAAATGGTTGCTGCTTCTCACCCACCTTTGACAGATGTTATGACTGAGCGTCCAGGGGAGCTTTTGCACATGGACTTGGTTGGCCCCGCCCGCGTTCGTTCAGTCGGTGGGAAGTGGTATGTTCTTGTGGTTGTGGATGATTTTCTCGGTATGCTTGGGTCTTCTTTCTGGCGTCGAAGGATGATACTTTTGATTTTGTTCGAGATCTGATTTTGAGGTTGAAAAACGAGAGTAATGGTGGTGCCATGAGAGCTATACGTAGCGACAATGGTACGGAATTTAAGAACACTCGTTTTGATGCCTTCTGTCGTGATCTTGGTCTCGACATCAATACTCTTCGCCATATGTTGCTTGTCAGAATGGTGTTATTGAGAGAAAGAATAGAACACTTTGTGAGATAGCTAGGACGATGCTATATGAGCATAGGACTCCTAGGAAGTATTGGGCAGAAGCGGTGAACACAGCTTGCTATGTTTCAAATCGGATTTTCCTTCGTGCTTTCAAGAAGAAAACTTGCTATGAGCTTTTCCATGGTCGTTCCCCCCGTGTGAGTCACTTTCGGGTTTTTGGTTGCAAGTGTTTCATCTTGAAGAAAGGAAATTTGGACAAGTTTGAGTCTCATTCGATGGATGGAATTTTTCTTGGTTATGCTAATCACTCTCGAGCATATCGTGTGCTCAATCTTGAAACTAACCAAATCATGGAGACTTGCGAAGTCACCTTCGACGAGACCATTCCGTGTAGCTCTTCTGCTTTTGAGTGTGCAGGTGATGATGACTTGGGACAGCCCATCTTTGAGGAAGAACAGCTTGATGATGAAGACGATGAGGAGATTCATGCACCGTGTGGAGATCGTGTACCTTCTACTTCCACTACTACCACGACGTTCGACGACAGCCCCTCTGCTACACCTTCGTCGAGTCGCGCTCCAGATCGAGTTCAAGTGGAAGCTGATGTTGAGGGGGAGGCAATCTCGAGGCGAGAAGCTCCCCGGCTGGTACAGAGGGATCATCCACCTTCGAAGATCATCGGGAACTTGGATGAACGCACTACACGGTCGAGGTCACAGAACATCTCTCATTATGCTCATTCTGCTTTTGTCGTGTCTTTTGAGCCCAAAAATGTTGGACACGCTTTATCTGATTCTGATTGGGTCAATGCCATGCATGAAGAGCTTGAAAACTTTGAGAGAAATCAGGTGTGGAAGTTAGTAGAACCACCTCCAAATTGCCATCCCATAGGAACCAAGTGGGTGTTCAAGAACAAGAGGGATGAGAGTGGTGAGATTGTGAGAAACAAAGCGAGGTTGGTTGCTCAGGGGTTTTCGCAGCAGGAAGGGATAGATTATGAGGAGACATTTGCTCCTGTTGCCCGTTTGGAGGCAATTCGGATCCTTCTAGCATTTGCAGTTGCTAAAGGGTTCAAATTGTACCAAATGGACGTGAAGAGTGCCTTCTTGAATGGGGTGATCGAGGAAGAAGTGTATGTGAGGCAGCCCCCGGGTTTTGAGAGTGAGAGATACCCACACCGAGTGTACAAACTCCACCGAGCTTTATATGGCCTAAAGCAAGCACCCAGAGCGTGGTATGGCAGGTTGAGAGGGTTCTTGCTTAGCAAGGGGTTTGTGATGGGGAAGGTTGATAAGACGCTCTTCTTGCTGAGAAATGGCAATGATCTTTTAATCGTTCAGATTTACGTGGATGATATCATTTTTGGTGGCTCTTCTCATGATCTTGTTGCCAAGTTTGCAGACGATATGAGCAGGGAATTTGAGATGTCGATGATGGGAGAGTTGCAGTTCTTTCTCGGGCTGCAGATCAAGCAAACCAAGGATGGGACATTCGTGCACCAAAGCAAGTACACCAAGGACATTCTCAAGAAATTCGACATGAGCGACTCCAAGCCGATGACTACGCCGATGAGTACGACTACAGCTTTGGATGCGGATGAGGACGGAGAACCAGTGGACCAGAAGGAGTACCGGAGCATGATCGGCTCCCTCCTCTACTTGACGGCGACGAGGCCGGACATACAGTTCAGCGTGTGTCTGTGCGCTCGTTTTCAGGCTTCACCGAGGACTTCACATCGTCAGGCCGTCAAGAGGATTTTAAGGTATCTCAAGTTTACTCCTGAGCTGGGTCTTTGGTATTCTGCCGATTCCACTCTTGCACTTCATGGTTTTTCTGATGCGGATTTTGCTGGATGTCGTGTTGATCGCAAGTCTACTTCTGGTCAGTGTCAGTTTCTTGGATCGTCTCTTGTGTCTTGGTCTTCTCGCAAGCAGTCTAGCGTAGCCCAATCCACCACTGAAGCCGAGTATGTTGCTGCTGCTAGCTGTTGTTCTCAGTTGCTTTGGATCACATACACCTTGAGAGATTTTGGCTTAGACATGTCCCATGTTCCACTTCTTTGTGATAGCACCAGTGCCATAAGCGTAGCCAAAAATCCCGTGCTTCATTCCAAAACCAAACACATAGAAGTGAGGTACCACTTTCTGAGAGATCATGTGGAGAAAGGAGATATTGAGCTTGCCCATGTTTCTACCCAAAACCAGCTTGCAGACATTTTCACTAAGCCACTTGACCAAGTTACCTTCACCCGCTTGCGAGGAGAACTTGGTGTGTGTGCAGTTTACTGAGCTGAGTTTTGGAGGCTTCTCTTGTAGCATATGTATATTTGTGTACCATCTTTGTATCTTGATGTATATTTTTCTTGCTTTTGTATCTTGATTTTATCTTTTGTATCATATCTTAGGATGAGCTTCTCCTATATGCAGTGATTGGTACAACTTGCTACATTTTAGAGTTTAGGCAGGCTGGCTAGGGATTGATTGTATGGATGGCTATGCTCTTGATGGTTTTGATATATATTCTTTTGAGATAGTCTCTTTTCGAAATTAAAATGACAAACTGAACTTAAATTTCTTCACCCATGAGTAAATGCCTTTGCATGTCTTGTTTGAGCCGAAATGGCTATATCTGGCTTAAGATCATGTTAGGGTGTGATATTCTTTTCAATTGGGTCAAAGACCTTTGTCATTATAAATGTTTAGCCCATGCTTTATCTTGTGGAGGAGCATAAGCTTCTTTCTGTCGCAAAGACATTTCATGTACCATGCTTAACTTGAAAAACTTGAAAAATGAGATGTCTATGCATGAAAGAAGAAAGTTGAGAAAAAGATATATTTGCAGAAAATTATGCTCATGTCTCTATGCTTTCACCATTGCACACACTTGCACACATGGGTGCTAAGCGGTTGCATGTTGTTTGCCGGAGAAGTCTCCCATGAGAAGTGAACACATGGCTCCGTGCTTTGACATGACATGAGGTAGAACTTGGGCGTTTATGATGATCTTTTGTCAAGAATGCTTGTCCTTTCATGATGTTGGTGAGATGAAGTTCATTTTTGCTTGAACAATCCATGGTTAGGACTTTGCTCATGTGGTGACATTTTTGATAAAATTCCACAATTTGCTCATGGCTTTGTCAATTGGATATATGTCTTCACCTTCTTGATGGCAATGCCCGTGTGACATGATGAACTATCTTGTTTGCCTCTTCTCTAACCTGTAGCACTTTGTATTGCTCATTGTATATTTGAGAAGCTTGTAGTTGCATTTTTGCATTTTTGCTGTGCTGCCTGTGCATACTCGGCTGTGCCGACTGGAGCAACTCGGCAGTGCCGGTTTTTGCGCTTGTAGTTGCATTTTTGCATTTTTGCTGTGCTGCCTGTGCATACTCGGCTGTGCCGACTGGAGCAACTCGGCAGTGCCGGTTTTTGCGCTTGTAGTTGCATTTTTGCATTTTTGCTGTGCTGCCTGTGCATACTCGGCAGTGCCGGTTTGTGCAACTCGGCAGTGCCGACTTGTGCAACTCAGCGTCGGTTTTTGTATTTTGGGTTTTTCTGACCTTGATTCATGCATTGTCAACAAGGGGGAGAATGTCTGGAACATTTCTAAAAGAAGAGGGAGAATTTTTGAAAATTTTCTGGAAAGATTTTGAAAGTTTGTGCAAGATTGCATTTTCTAAAAGAGAAGCACATGTGTTGTGGGTTTGAGCCATTTTCAACACATTTTCGCACGCACAAGTTCACTTGTTCAGGGGGAGTTTGCATCAATGCAGGGGGAGTGCTTTGAGTGTTCTGAGAAGTGATTTGGAGATTCGTGACTTGTTTTGTGCTTTTGCTCTTTTGCCGATGGTGTTGAGCCCTTTCGCTTCTTCTTGAAGGGTCGGCGTTTCTGGAGCTTTCTCTTGCAGAGTGACTTTGTTCTCAGCTTGTTCTTGCTTTTAGTCACTCGCTTGAGTCTTGTTTTCGATTTCTTTTATATTTTCTTTATCCCAATGGTTACTATGTGTGTGTTGTCAATGCACTCATCAAGGGGGAGATTGAGGACCCGGTGTGTCTGAGGACCGGTGGATGGTCGCTTCCTGGTGTGATGAGTGATTGACAACGTGGTGTGGATTGACGTTTCCCTTGGCTCAAGTATTGCAGGTGTAGAATGCGGCTTGGTTGCATTGGTGCAGGTGAAGAACAGGCGCGAAAGGTCTTAGCCATGGCGGCCTCCGAGGAGCGGAGAGACAAGTAGGCTTGGTTCGAGGGACCCGGTGGCCGGTGGATCAAGTGCGGTTCACATGCTGGCAAGAACGAGCAAGGGGACGTAGGTTCCGGTGCGAGGTAGCGGCTCACAACCGAAGCTCGTACGCGGACGAGAAGCCGGCGCAAGGTGGCGGCTAACAACCGAAGTTTGCGCGCGGGGTTTGGTGATTTGGCCACAAAATCATCGGTGGACGGTTTCCCTTGGTTTGGGCCTCAAAACCAAGGACCGAGGACTCGACGTGGCGAAGATGGGCCCTTGGGCTGATTGTATGTACTAGGCAGTGCCGAGTTGAACAACTCGGCAGTGCCGAGTACATACACTCGACTGGGCCGGCCCAAAACTCGGCGTCGAGGAGCTTCGATCCGGAGGACACGCGGCGTGACTGCAAGGCTTGCGTCGGAGGGAAGCTAGCTTGCAGTGGAAGGTGCCCGAGCCAGAAAATATCTGAAGATCAAATGTCAAATTTGCCCCTGAGGGGTATGTATCACTTAGGGGTAGTTTAGTCCTTAGAGCACCACCACTTGGACTACTAATAGCCCCTTCCAGGGCTGGTGGCTGCTATCTCTCTAGTTATTTTTCATTTGGCTTGTTTAGTTTTTCCCTTCCCTTCATCCTCTCCACCTAGAACTACTTCGAATCTTTCTTAGTTGTGTATAGGTGAATTCATGGTTATGTGATGGAGTTTGTGCTGCTCATCTTTGTGCCATGATTTGATTTCCCGAGCTCCTTCTTCCTTTTCTATTTTCGTGGGTATTTTCGGAGCTATTTTTGGGGGATTTTCGTTCTTCTCTTTCTAGGGCGTTTTCTCTCGGATTTCTTTGGGAGATTCACGTATGAGTGCCTTGTGCCTCTTTTGCTGGTGATCCTTTGCTCCCAAGCGCCGAGAATCGCTTTGGATTTGAGATTTTCGGGATGAACTTGATGTCATGGTGTTCATCACGAGATCTGAGTTTCGGGAGTTGTACTGAGTTAGAGGCCGAGATCTTTTGGGAAAACACTCCACTGGAGGTCTAGATCATCTGACCAAAATCTCGCCTTAAGAGCTCAAGCCGTTTGGGAGATCCACCACGAGTTGACTTTGGGGCTGGGCTGTTTGCATGTACTAGGCAGTGCCGAGTTTTGAAATCCGGCAGTGCCGAGTACATACACTCGAGGGCTGCATGTACTAGGCAGTGCCGAGTTTTGAAACCCGGCAGTGCCGAGTACATACACTCGAGAGCTGCATGTACTAGGCAGTGCCGAGTTTGGTAACCCGGCAGTGCCGAGTACATACACCCAGTGACAGATTTGTCAAGTTTTTGGATCGAGGATTCTTTCTGTATTTCCGCTGCATGTTTCTTGTTCCTAGGGTCAGTAGCTTCTCAGTTGCTACGTGATCTTGGCAAGATTGTGTTACGAAGTCCGGAAGTGATTTTGGGGTGAAAGCCGGATTTGGAAAAGAAAGTTTTATCGGCTCCCATTCACTCCCCCCCTCTCTGGTCGCCGTTTCGGTCCTTCACATTACAAGTTCTCAAGTCCACAAATAGAAGTTTTGAATTTATTACAGATCCAAGTCTCAAGACACACTTGAGGCTGGTTTAACCACCACCAGGGGCCGGTTAAACCGCCCTACCCAGACTAGCTAAGATAACACTGAGAAACAAGCTTTAATCCATGTTCTTCTCCCCCTTGGTCATCCATCATCAAGAAAGGGCCTGAAGAAGAGCTTCTGTGGTGGATCACTAGTCCTCTCCACCTCCATCACCACCCATTGCGGGGTTTCGCCCTTGATTATATCCTTCGTTTAACCAATGCAAGGGTGGGTTTAAATATAAAGAACTAGGCATGGTGATTTCAGAAAAGGATGTTGTGACGCTAATTGAACTTGGGGACATATTGGTGGAAGGATTAGTATTAAAAAGATCCGTGGAGAGGCGATGTGCCCAATCATCACTGGTAGAGGGAGTAGGAACTATGTGAGTGCCATACGCTGCTGAAGAAGTAGAAGCTCCCATAGCACCACCACCAAATCCCATTCCAGTGCCATATGTGGAATTGTAGTACATGGATCCACCGGCTGCACTCATGGGGCCAAATCCCGTATCTGAAGGTGCTGTCTGAGCTACATTAGCTGGTACCTGTGGCTGATACACTGGTGGAGGTGCCATGGAGGAAGACTCACTCTGATCCTGAAAGAAAAGACCCCCAAACTGCTCATAGTAGGGTGTCTCACTGTGACCCTTCATGCCATCATCATAGGATGGAATCTCAGGTAGCTCAGGAGGTGGAGAGAGAGGTGGTGGAGGATTATCCGGAAACAAAGCAGTGTGAAGCCTATGGACATCCTCCATTCTTTTCCTTTCTTCAATGCGCTGCTGTCTCATATCTACTTGAATGTCCCTTTGGCTCTTGCAAATGCCAGCAAAGAAGTTGAACAACTTTTTGATTAGAGAGGAGGGCTTCTGGTTGTACCTTTGCTGGACAGGGGGAGACCGGTCTGACCACCCCCTAGGGGCGGTTGGACCACTCCCAGTAAACCCAGCTGCCGACGGCTAAAAACCTTCATCCTGTTGTCCTTGCTGCCCGTGCTGCTGTGGTGGAGTAAAGGGTCTGATGACTTTAGGTACTCTAGGTCTGAGAGGCACATGTCTACCATCCTTTTGTATATTTCTCATTCCACACACCCTTTCAATCATGAACATGATGAATGGTGCATATCCACGAGCACTAAGAGGATGCTCAGAGATATACTTGATCTCCTCTCAAATAAAATCACCAACATGAAAGCGAAGAGCCTCTGGTCGTAGGTACCACATCAAGTTCCTTTGATGGCGTGAGATCTTGGAAGTGTTTCCTCCTCGTGGAGTGAGTGTGGCTCTAAGGAGACGATTGAGAATATTATAGTAGCTGTAGAGGTACTCCACATTTCCAAACTCAGAGGGATTAGTACCAGTGGGGTACATGAATCCCAACTCATTTGCCTTTAAAGCCTATCTTTGATGAATCACTGCAAAAGTCTTATTATCCTCAATCTTGAGCAAGTCACAAAACTGAGGAAAAGTGGCAAAATAGTTCTCTCCCTCAGTCCTCCAGAAGATAGCTCACTCCTCCTCATGATATCCAAAGTAACAAGTGGAATAAAATTGTGCAATTATTTCCTTGTTCCAATGATGGCTAAACTTCATCAGATGGTGGATTCCTTGAATCTTGCAAGTACTAATGATTTGATCAAATATTGGATGCTTTAGCTTTGCCATGTGTACCCAATCCACATACTGAGCATCTAGGGTGACATCACTCTTTTTCCCACTGAGAATGGTGAAATAGAAATCCTGCTGAAAAAGAGTCCAGAATCTGTAATCATAGGCTGTGGAGTTTACATTTCGAGATGGATCCTCTCTCCTTAGCCTCGTGGCCAAATCTGTCATCTCCTCACCTGAGTAATTTGTGAGTCTCACTCTAGCAGGATAGGTAAGGACTCTAGTCTTATTCAAAAATTGTTGTAAATATACAAAAAGATAAGTCAAACTCAAAATTCATTTGATGATAAAATATGTCATAAATAAAATAAATGATATTTGTATAATTTTTTGAATAAGACGAATGGTCAAACGTTGCGAAAAAAGTCAATGGCGACAACTATTTTGATACGGAGGGTACTAGATGCTTAATTTCGAATTTGAGATGACTCGTCCAATTTATTCTTTGAAGATTGTAATAATTTAGCTAATAGTAAGAACGCTGGCAAGAGTGAACTGTGAAGCCTGAAAGTTGCAGCATTCTATCAAAATCTAATAAACATGATTCTGAAATCTTTTTTTAGAAGGAAAATGTATGATCTAGCACATTACACTGGTCCGTTTACAAACAGGACCTCAAAGAAAAGGAAAATTACAACGAAGTTCAAAACTCCTAATCATCTTCCTCCAAACCCTCAGGGATCGTTCGTCACCGCTGCCGAAGCCGCTTCCCAATTGTCGCTGGACGCCAGAGCCAAATTCCACAACGTGGAGGCCGCAGAGGAGGGCTTACTGCTAGGCGAAACAGCCGAGTACACTGCCTCCCAGGCACATCGGCCAACTCTGGCACCCATGACGTTACCTTCATTTCCAACGCCAGCAACCCAAGCAAAGCTCAGATTTTCACCAAAAAATCATCTTCCTCAAGACTAACAGGGGCAACAACATCATCACCTGAAGAAGACGACGATGTGGCAGCCCCGGACTCCTGGACAGGTCTCCCCAGCCTCTCCATTGGCGTCAGAGAAGATCGCCACCGGAGAACGAAAGAAACTAGGAGAAATTATTCCTCTGCAACGCCGTCGCTTCCGCATCGCCGACGCCGCCAGGAAAACCAAGCCGCAAAGGAGTCACGCTCCTCCGGCAAAATCTAACTCCACCGCCGAACATCAACGACGAGCAAACCCTAGACTTAGATGGACTCAATTAGGACTCGATCTACTAAAGGATGGACCCCCGCTCCCCTTGCCACCGGCTAGGAAGCTGAGGGCAAGGGAAAACGGGGGCCAAAGGCGAGTGGCGGCGGCTGTGCGAGCAGCCAGCGGCGGCGGCAGTTCCGCCCGAGTCGCCCCTCGGGGGCGACGCGGGGGACAGGTGACGCGAGGGTGCGTGGTTCTGAAATCTTTTTTATCAGTTTGTTATGTGACAGTGGGAAAACTATCAACTTTAGTTTTGAATCTAATAAACAGAGAAATATGAGCGGCTAGAATCACTGGGGTACTTAAAGAGTGCAAATAAACATATTAATTCAATCAGTGGAATACTTATAGACCAGAAATAAACATATTAATTCTAGCTGATGATTAATCCACCTTTAATTGGTCAAATGAATAAAATCTGCAATTTCGCCTTGCATAATCAATGGCAAAATACCAAGTAAATCACACAAACATTTCTGAAAGCATTTACTTGCATTCTTTCAGAAAAATCAGCATTATGGAAAAAATTCATAGTGTCGGTGATATTATCTCCGGCAGTCTTCCACGGGGTAGCCCACGGAAGTGATTTGTATGTAGGGAAGATCGCAAAGATCGGAAGCAAGATGGTTAGGATGGACAGACACAAGGGTTTATACAGGTTCGGGCCGTCGACTTGACGTAATACCCTACGTCCTGTTTTGGGGTGTTGTATTGCGTAGATTGTGATTCGAGTTGGCTCGAGTCGTGGTTCAGATCGTTTTTGAGGGGGTCCCTGTCCGCCTTATATATCGGGGGGCAGGGTTACAAGTCGGTTTGTATCCGATCCTATCTCTAAGAATCCTTTCCTTCTTTACAATAATTCCTATTCCAACTAGGACTTCTCTTTCCAGATCCTTCCTACGTGCGCCGACTTGTCCCGCACGTCTTCAGGTCCAGAACGATGAGGTGGGCCGCCCCCTTTTGGTGGGCTGCCAGGCTTGCTCGTGAGGTACCCGGGTACTATATCCCCCACAGTAGCCCCCGAGCACTTCTTGGCCGATCGTTGGCTGTAATTGTTCCATCTTTTCTTGCATGATTCGAGTGCTCCAAGTGTGTCTAAGATCTCATCCGAGTAGTTTCGAAGAAGATCCGAGTGGTTACGAGGAAGATCCGAGTGCTTTCGAAGAAGATCCGAGTGCTTGCTCAGACGTTCCTAAAAACAATTCTTCAATTACAGTCAAAATGAGGGGAAGGAGTGCTCTTTTTCACGACGCGACAGCGAAGTGAATACACTTAGCCCCCGGGCTTTGGGCAATTTTAGTATGAAATTGGCCAAAGGTCTTCAATTTTTACACATCTGTTTCTTGATCTTCAATGGTGTGCACCTCCAGGTGCACCCATTGGGTGTAGCCCCCGAGCCTTGAGTAGAATAGAATATTCTGGTCGAGGGTCAAAAATAAATATTATGAATCTCTTTTTGAACTTGATCCATCAATGGTGTGCACCTCCAGGTGCACCCATTGGGTGTAGCCCCCGAGTCTTGTTACGACTCAGCATGATCGTGTCAAGACTCTGAAAGCCATGAATTCCGACTGATTTTTTTCAGCCCCCATGCCTCTGGACATGGATTTTAGATAATCTTTTCCTTCAGGGGCTTTTTTTGTTTCCCCTTTATAAGGATTTTGTCCTCAACTTCTTTGAACTCGGCATGACTCCCGAGTCGTGTCCCACGACTCAGCTTGACCATATGGTAAGCCATCTTCTCACAAGATTTATACTTGTCAGCATTTGACCCAGATTTCTGAGTCAATTTAGCGATAGTATCGCATGCCTTACGTAAAAATCAGTTGCGAGGTCGCAATATTAATTGCAAAATCGAGCCTGGTCGTCGACTAATTTTAGCCTCACGACCGAGTGGTTTCTGCCCCTGAACCCTAGCTCAGGAACCCACAAATTTATTATCGTAACAGAACCGAAAGGTCGTGCTATTTTTCAGCCCATTTAGGCCTATTATTCCTGAGGACCCAGTGTGTCCGAGGACCTGGTGGATGGTCGCTTCCTGGTGTGATGAGTGATTGACAACGTGGTGTGGATTGACGTTTCCCTTGGCTCAAGTATTGCAGGTGTAGAATGCGGCTTGGTTGCATTGGTGCAGGTGAAGAACAGGCGCGAAAGGTCTTAGCCATGGCGGCCTCCGAGGAGCGGAGAGACAAGTAGGCTTGGTTCGAGGGACCCGATGGCCGGTGGATCAAGTGCGGTTCACATGCTGGCAAGAACGAGCAAGGGGACGTGGTTCCGGTGCGAGGTAGCGGCTCACAACCGAAGCTCGTACGCGGACGAGAAGCCGGCGCAAGGTGGCGGCTAACAACCGAAGTTTGCGCGCGGGGTTTGGTGATTTGGCCACAAAATCATCGGTGGACGGTTTCCCTTGGTTTGGGCCTCAAAACCAAGGACCGAGGACTCGACGAGGCGAATTTGGGCGGCTGGGCCAGAGTGGCTGCCAGGGGCGGTTTAACCGCCCCCCAGGGGCGGTTTAACCGCCTCCCCCTGGGCCGGCCCAAAATCGGCGTCGAGGAGCTTCGATCCGGAGGACACGCGGCGTGACTGCAAGGCTTGCGTCGGAGGGAAGCTAGCTTGCAGTGGAAGGTGTCCCAGCCGGAAAAATCTTCGCGGAAAATGTCAAATTTGCCCCTGAGGGGTATGTATCACTTAGGGGTAGTTTAGTCTTTAGAGCAGCACCACTTGGACTATATAATAGACCCCCTAGGGGCTGGTGGCTGTTATCTAAGTAGTCTAGTTTTATTTCCCTTGCACTTGAACTATTTTCCTTTAGTTTTTCTTTCTAGTTTTCCATAGGCTAGCCAAGTGCTTCACCGGAGAAATCTTTGAGAGGGTTGGATGAAGGGAGGATAGCTAGCCTCTTTGTAAAGAAGTTGACCTCGTGATGTATGGAAGATTTGGCTTTCTTGTATCCCTCTTTGTGTGATTTCGTTGTTCATCCCGTGGCTCTTTTTGGCCCCTTTGGGAGATTTTCGATTCCTTGTGTTTGAGGTCGTTTCCTTGCGTGTTTGTTTGGGGGATTCACACATGAGGTCGTGGACACTCTTTTCCTGGTGATTTGCCCCCTCAAAACGCAAAGAATCGCTTCGGATTTGGGGATTTTTGGATGAACTCGGGTTGGAAGTGTTCTTCACGAGATCTGAGATTCCGGGAGTTCTAGTGTGTTTGAGGCCGAGATTTTTGGGGAATATACTCCACTGAAGGTGTACATCATCTCCCCAAAGTTTCGTCTCAAGAGCTCAAGCCGTTTGGGAGATCGACTCACGAGTTGACTTTTTCCCGAGAGCTCCCAGTTTGACCGCCCCCAGGAGGTTAAACCGCCCCCCCTAGGCGGTTAAACCGCCCCTAGGGAGGTTAAACCGCCCCTGGCTGGGTAAGAAGGTTTTGCCTCGTTTCGGTTCGTTTTGTGTTCGTTTCGATCGATTCGAGTTCCGCTGCGTGTTTCTTGCTCCTAGGGTCAGTAGCTTGACAGTGGCTACGTGATCTTGGCAAGATCGCTTCTCGGAGGTTTCGGAGTTGATTTGGGAGAATAGCCGGATTGGTTGGAAAGAATTTTTATCGGCTCCCATTCACTCCCCCCTCTCTGGTCGCCGATTCGGTCCTTCAATTGGTATCAAAGCCGGTTACGGGTCTTTGCGACTCTAACCAGTCTAAGATCCAAAGATGGCGTACCAAGATCGGGGTTCCGGGCCTCCGCACTTCGATGGGAAGAACTACCCGAACTGGGTTGCGCGTATGGGCGCTTTCTTGCGAGGCAAAGGAAAGTTGTTGTGGGATGTGACCGAGGATGAAAATTATGTCAATCCTACCAACTTAGATGCCCAGGGTGCAAGAGATAAATTCGAGGCCAACGCTAGGGCTGTCGACTACTTGTTTCGTGCTTTGTCGGCTGAGGAGTTTGAGAGAGTTTTGGGCGAGGACCTAGCTAGCCAGATCTGGCTAAAGCTCAAGGTAGCCCATGGTGGTGATAGTCATGTTAAGGCTAGGCTTTTCTCGGTTTATCGTAGAGAGTACGAGAACTTTGAGCAGTTGGATGGTGAGTCGGTCGATGCGATGTTTCAGCGCTTTACCGCCATAGTCAACAACATGAAAGCCAACATTGCCGCACTCCCATACACGGATCATGACAGAGCTTTGAAGCTCTTGCTTTCCCTTGATCGGTCCGTGTGGGGTGCCAAGGTTGAGGCGATCATGGAGTCGGCTAACTATGAAACCTTGAGAGTTGATGAGCTTTTCTCGAAGTTGAAATCTTCAGAGGTTGATAGACGGTTCCTTGCCAAGGCTAAGAGTCCGACTGATCCCCATAGTCTGGCTCTAGTCGGTGGCTCTGGTTATGGACAGGCTAACACTTCCAGACATTTTGCTTTGTCTTCTCTTGTGTCTCTTCCAGATGAAGAATATGAGGTGCTGAGCGAGGAGGATCTCGCGTTGCTCACGAGAGGTTCGAGCGGATGTACCAGAACCGCAAGGGTTCGAGGCGTGCCGGGAGTACGTGCTACAGATGCGGGAAGATGGGCCACTTCATCGCCGAGTGCCCCGAGGAAATCAAGAAACACAAGCACCGCCCGCGAGATGAGCACAAGCACCGCTCCAAGGACAAGCACCACTCCAAGCACAAGAACAAGGAGGAGAACACCGACACCTCGTCAAGCTCAAGCAGCGAGGAAGAAGACCGCAGCCACCGCAAGGAGAAGAAGCACAAGAACCGCAACTTCAACGGGCTTTCTGGGGTCGCTATGAACTTCTGCACCATGGCGCACGACTCCAACAACAAGAACGTCTCCGACTACGACTCCGACTCCGACTCCGAGGATGAGGTATTGACCGATCCCACCTCTTTGCGTCAGGAGATTGCTAGATTAGAGCAGTTGGTCGATAACCGTGATGATGTGCTTAGAAAGACCAACAAGGAAAAGAGGGAGTTTAGGTCTTTGCTAGGAGAGTCCAAGGATAGAGTGGCTGAGCTTGAGACCTTGCTTTCTGAGACTGGAAAGAAGGCCATGGAGTTTGAGTCTTTGCTTTGCGAGTCTAGGGAGAGAGCCAGCTTCGCTTGAGTCTGAGATTGCTGTTTTGAAAGATGCTCCTCTTGTTTCTGATGAGGTTGAATGCTCGTTCTGTGATGTGCATATTGCTGATCTGGTTGTGCTTAAGGAGAAACACATGACTTGCTTGGATGAACTAGAGAGTGCTAGGGTTGAGCTTGCTGAGTTGAAGTCTAGGTCATCTTTGCTAGGTGCTTGTACTTCTTGTCCTGCTTTGCATGCTCAGTTGCTTGAATCACGCACCATGATTAGTTCACTTGAAGCACAACTGAAATCTCCCATTGCAAATTCATGCTCTGCTTGTGATGTTGTTGCATTGAAGAATGTTGAGTTAGAGCAGTGTGTGAATCGCTTGCAAGATGAGAATGATGAGCTAAGACAGTGTTTGGGTTGGTTGTCTGGTCGTGAGCCTCAGCTCAAGATGTTGATTGCTAGTTTCAAGAGAGCTGATGGTTGTGGTCTTGGTTCTGAGAAGGTTGGTGAGAGTAGTGGTGAGAGAGAGAGAGATCCAGAGAGCTCCACCGCAAACATTCCCACAAACCCACCAAAAACCATTCTCAAGAACACCTTCACACCCAAACCAAACCACCTGCTGAACAAGCTTGACACCACTCCAGATCCTCCCAAGTTTCCACCTAAGTCAGAGAACTTTCAGAGGAGAGTGACCTTTGTGAGGAGTGGGGTTTACCAGCCGAGAGAGAGGGCACAGCCGAGAGAAACCCCAAAGCCAAAGCCAGTCCGCTTCCATTGTGAGCATTGTGGAAGGGATGGACACCTTGAGGAGTTCTGTTGGAGGAAGAAGAGGGAGGTGAGAAGAGAGAAGGAGGTGGGGAACAGGGACAGGTACTACTCTTCTCGTAGTGTGCCTGTGTCTCGTTCACCCTGGCCGAGAGGCGACGCCTTTGTGCGTACAGTTCCTGTGGTTGCTAGTCGTGGTGTTCCAGTTGTTCGTGAGTTTGCTAGGCGGCCTCCGTTTCGCGGTCAGTTTGGTTCAGGGAGGTTCGACCGTAGCTTTGAGGCTAGGAGAGAGTCTAGGCCACGTTTTCCCCCGCGTGGTGCTAGAGGTCCGATGGTGAGAGACGAGAGGGTTTCACGCGATAGAGTTGATTTTGCTAACCCCTCTTTTGAGCAGATGGCCCGACACTGGTTTGACTCTTTCTGTGCTAACCCCAGTGTCGAGTCATTCGCTCGTTCTCGTTCTCGCTTTTGATTGTGCAGGTGTGAGGTATGGAGAACATGAGCTTGGTGACTCTTGGTCTTTTGCATGATCAAGGTTTGATGGTTCTCCACACCTTTTTGGATGGCCCCGATGTGGCCCTTGTACACTATGTATTGTGAGTATATCCCTTGTACACTCTTGTGTCCATCTGTGTATATTTGGCTTGCTTTGTGCCTGTATCATGATTTTTATGTTTTGTGTAGCATATTGTACATTTGTTTATCTGGTATCCTTTTAGTTGGTATCTTTTGTTGCATTTTGCTCATTTGTGATTTCTCTTCCTTTTTATGATGAAGCTTTCCATTTGCTTTTGTACACCTTTTCTAGTTTTTCTAGGTGTCTTTGATTGAGGGGGAGCTCGCTTTATTTAATCGGGAGTATTTGCTCGACTTGATTTGGAAAGGAGAGGATCTTGCTTAGAGCTTTTGGATTGCATGAGATTGTGAGTTTGCTGCGTTTGCATTTTGATTGTGCATATCATGGGAGTTTGAAGTTTGCACCTGAACCTTGGATTTGCATTTCAGTTGCACATTCCAAGGGGAGCTGATGATTGAACCTGAACCTTGGATTTGCATTTCGGTTGCACATTCCAAGGGGAACTTGTAGTTTGAAATTGAACCTTGGATTTGCATTTTGGTTGCACATTCCAGGGGAGCTTTGTATTTGTGCTATGATTGCGCTTGTGTATTGAGTTTGAGCTTGCCCATGTTTCTACCCAAAACCAGCTTGCAGACATTTTCACTAAGCCACTTGACCAAGTTACCTTCACCCGCTTGCGAGGAGAACTTGGTGTGTGTGCGGTTTTCTGAGCTGAGTTTTGGAGGCTTCTCTTGTAGCATATGTATATTTTTGTACCATCTTTGTATCTTGATGTACACTTTTTCTTGCTTTTGTATCTTGATTTCATCTTTTGTATCATATCTTAGGATGAGCTTCTCCTATATGCAGTGATTGGTACAACTTGCTACATTTTTAGAGTTTAGGCAGGCTGGCTAGGGATTACTTGTATGGATGGCTATGCTCTTGATGGTCTTGATATATATTCTATTGAGATAGCTTCTTTTCGAATTAAAATGACAAACTGAACTTAATTCCTTCACCCATGAGTAAATGCCTTTGCATGTCTTGTTTGAGCAGAAATGGCTATATCTGGCTTAAGATCATGTTAGGGTGTGATATTCTTTTCAATTGGGTCAAAGACCTTTGTCATTGTGAATGTTTAGCCCATGCTTTATCTTGTGGAGGAGCATAAGCTTCTTTCTGTCGCAAAGACATTTCATGTACCATGCTTAACTTGAAAAATTTGAAAGATGAGATGTCTATGCATGAAAGAAGAAAGTTGAGAAAAAGATATATTTGCTGAAATTTATGCTCATGTCTCTATGCTTTCACCATTGCACACACTTGCACACATGGGTGCTAAGCGGTTGCATGTTGTTTGCCGGAGAAGTCTCCCATGAGAAGTGAACACATGGCTCCGTGCTTTGACATGACATGAGGTAGAACTTGGGCGTTTATGATGATCTTTTGTCAAGAATGCTTGTCCTTTCATGATTTTGGTGAGATGAAGTTTATTTTTGCTTAAACAATCCATGGTTAGGACTTTGCTCATGCGGTGACATTTTTGATAAAAATCCACAATTTTCTCATGGCTTTGTCAATTGGATATATGTCTTCACCTTCTTGATGGCAATGCCCGTGTGACATGATGAACTATCTAGTTTGCCTTCTCTCTAACTTGTAGCATTTTGTATTGCTCATTGTATATTTGAGAAGCTTGTAGTTGCATTTTGTACATTTTGCCTTGATGTGTGCATTGTCAACAAGGGGGAGAATTTCTGGAGCATTTTGCAAGGGGGAGACTTTGCAGAATTTGTAGGAAAGCTTTTGCGCTAGATTTTGCCGGATTTGTGTGAGAGATTGAAAGTTTTGCCCAAATGTGGTTTTCTGAAAATTTGTGAAGTTTCTGAGAGTTTGATCATTGGAAAATCTTGCTGGGCACATGTGGAAGGTTTTCAAGTTGGAACGGCATCGTTGCGAGTTGGTTTGTGCATTTTTGGCCTTTTCCACTTTGGTCATCTGCCAGGGGCGGTTTAACCGCCCCCCCTGGGCGGTTTAACCGCCCCTGTGCTGAGTGCACACGAGTTGTGAAGATTTGAGCCATTTTCGAGTGATTTTCGCACGCACAAGTTCACTTGTTCAGGGGGAGTTGCATCTTTGCAGGGGGAGTGCTTTGTGTGTCCTGAAAAGTGATTTGGAGGTTTTGAAATTTGTGATTTGTGCTTTGTGCTTTTGCTCTTTTGCCGATGGTGTTGAGCCCTTTCGCTTCTTCTTGAAGGGTCGGCGTTTCTGGAGCTTTCTCTTGCAGAGTGACTTTGTTCTCGGCTTGTTCTTGCTTTTAGTCACTTGCTTGAGTCTTGTTTTCGATTTCTTTTATATTTTCTTCATATCAATTGGTTACTATGTGTGTGTTGTCAATGCACTCATCAAGGGGGAGATTGAGGACCCAGTGTGTCCGAGGACCGGTGGATGGTCGCTTCCTGGTGTGATGAGTGATTGACAACGTGGTGTGGATTGACGTTTCCCTTGGCTCAAGTATTGCAGGTGTAGAATGCGGCTTGGTTGCATTGGTGCAGGTGAAGAACAGGCGCGAAAGGTCTTAGCCATGGCGGCCTCCGAGGAGCGGAGAGACAAGTAGGCTTGGTTCGAGGGACCCGATGGCCGGTGGATCAAGTGCGGTTCACATGCTGGCAAGAACGAGCAAGGGGACGTGGTTCCGGTGCGAGGTAGCGGCTCACAACCGAAGCTCGTACGCGGACGTGAAGCCGGCGCAAGGTGGCGGCTAACAACCGAAGTTTGCGCGCGGGGTTTGGTGATTTGGCCACAAAATCATCGGTGGACGGTTTCCCTTGGTTTGGGCCTCAAAACCAAGGACCGAGGACTCGACGAGGCGAATTTGGGCGGCTGGGCCAGAGTGGCTGCCAGGGGCGGTTTAACCGCCCCCCAGGGGCGGTTTAACCGCCTCCCCCTGGGCCGGCCCAAAATCGGCGTCGAGGAGCTTCGATCCGGAGGACACGCGGCGTGACTGCAAGGCTTGCGTCGGAGGGAAGCTAGCTTGCAGTGGAAGGTGTCCCAGCCGGAAAAATCTTCGCGGAAAATGTCAAATTTGCCCCTGAGGGGTATGTATCACTTAGGGGTAGTTTAGTCTTTAGAGCAGCACCACTTGGACTATATAATAGACCCCCTAGGGGCTGGTGGCTGTTATCTAAGTAGTCTAGTTTTATTTCCCTTGCACTTGAACTATTTTCCTTTAGTTTTTCTTTCTAGTTTTCCATAGGCTAGCCAAGTGCTTCACCGGAGAAATCTTTGAGAGGGTTGGATGAAGGGAGGATAGCTAGCCTCTTTGTAAAGAAGTTGACCTCGTGATGTATGGAAGATTTGGCTTTCTTGTATCCCTCTTTGTGTGATTTCGTTGTTCATCCCGTGGCTCTTTTTGGCCCCTTTGGGAGATTTTCGATTCCTTGTGTTTGAGGTCGTTTCCTTGCGTGTTTGTTTGGGGGATTCACACATGAGGTCGTGGACACTCTTTTCCTGGTGATTTGCCCCCTCAAAACGCAAAGAATCGCTTCGGATTTGGGGATTTTTGGATGAACTCGGGTTGGAAGTGTTCTTCACGAGATCTGAGATTCCGGGAGTTCTAGTGTGTTTGAGGCCGAGATTTTTGGGGAATATACTCCACTGAAGGTGTACATCATCTCCCCAAAGTTTCGTCTCAAGAGCTCAAGCCGTTTGGGAGATCGACTCACGAGTTGACTTTTTCCCGAGAGCTCCCAGTTTGACCGCCCCCAGGAGGTTAAACCGCCCCCCCTAGGCGGTTAAACCGCCCCTAGGGAGGTTAAACCGCCCCTGGCTGGGTAAGAAGGTTTTGCCTCGTTTCGGTTCGTTTTGTGTTCGTTTCGATCGATTCGAGTTCCGCTGCGTGTTTCTTGCTCCTAGGGTCAGTAGCTTGACAGTGGCTACGTGATCTTGGCAAGATCACTCTCGGAGGTTTCGGAGTTGGTTTGGGAGAATAGCCGGATTGGTTGGAAAGAATTTTTATCGGCTCCCATTCACTCCCCCCTCTCTGGTCGCCGATTCGGTCCTTCAATTCCTAAAAGTCCGTTGCGTCCCTAACGGTCGCTTTACGGAAGGCGAGATATCGCGAGATATCGCGACTCCCTGCCGCATCTTTGAATTCAAAGCGACGGGACGTGCCTGCGTCGGTTGAGTTCCCGAGACAAGCGCCGCGCCGCGCGCGGGAGGAACGGTTTATTCCTTTATAAGCCATCCCCGCCGCATTCTTCTTCCTTTACTTGCCATTTGCCTTCCCCGACGCTCCAGTTCCCTTTGCGCCAGAGCAAAACCCTAGATCTACTCCCGCAACCTTCTTCCTCGCTCTCCAGCACCGCTCGCTGCCATGGCGCCCAAGAGGAAGGAAGCCTCGAAGCGGAAGGAGAAGTCGCCGGCAAGGGCCCGGTCGTCCAAGGGCAAGGCCACCGCCGAGGTCGCCGTAGATCGCGCCGCCGAGTGGAGGGAGTCCATTACCACCACCAAGCGCCTCGAGCAGCACGTCATGGATGGCGTCCTCCCCGACCAGCAAACCGCCGAGTGGCGCGCCGCCGCCGGTGAGTCTTTCCCCACCCCAAACTCCTCTGATTTGGTGGTGTTCGAATCTTTCTTTCTCCGTGGTTTCGGCGTGCCCGCGCATTCTTTCCTCCGCGGGCTGCTGCATTACTATGGGATCTGCCTCTGCGCATTGAATCCCAACTCTATCCTTCACATCGCCATCTTCATCAACCTCTGTGAGGCCTATCTTGGGATAGAGCCTCACTTCAATCTTTTCATTCATCTTTTTCTCCTTAAGCCTTATCCCCGAACCGACTGCCCACAAGTAGTCGGGGGCGCCGGACTCCAACTCCGCGAGGATCGAACTCGGGAGTATTTTGACATCCCTTTCCTTACCTCCAATAAGGGGTGGCAGTCCGAGTGGTTTTACGTAGGAAACCACTCGCCTGCCATCTCTCCAGAAATTGATTCTCGTCCTGTCCCCTCCCAATCCTGGACCGCTCTTCCCAAGGAGAGTGAAATGGACCAGGTTCGGGAGCTCCTGGGTCTTATTTCCCAGTTGAAGGACAATGGGCTGTCTGCCGTCGGTGTGGCAGCCAACTTTGTTCTACGCCGGGTCCAGCCGCTCAAGCAGCGGGCTCACCCGGCGTATGAATATTACGCCGAGGGGGACAACACGCGCGAAGCCCCCGAGCGCGTCGACAAAGTCCAAGCCGCCGCTCGGCTTGGCAAATTCTTCGCTCCTGGAACGTCCCTGAGGACCACTGACTGTCCTCCGGCGTTCAACTTGGGAAATCCACGTCCTGAGGTATTTAGTCAGTCTGTTGTTGTTTTTATTTTCAATTCCACCCATTGGGTGTAATCTCAGAACTGAACCCAATTTTTGCAGGGTCGAGTTGCCTTTGTATCCCTCCCTCCTTTGCCTGAGATGCCAAAGGGAGTGGATCAACCTCGTCGGCGCAGGGCCGTTGGATCTGAAGAAGCAGTCGGGGAAAGTGAGAGTGATCTGCGCGACTCGGATATCACTCTGTCATCCTCTCCTTCCCCCGATGTGCAATCTCCGAGTGGTGGGAAGGCTGCTCCTGCTCTGAAGAAGCGGAAGATCTCCACTAGGATCGTGTTCAGGGATGCGCCCAGCCGCCGGCAACTCCTTATCTCTGAGTCGTCTGACTCGGAGAAAGATGAAGCTGGCATCGCCGAGTCGTCACTCCAGCCGCCAATCACAAGCTCGGAGCAGTCTCCCCTTGCAGTAATGCCTCTGAGTGCTGCAAGTCCGAGGGACCTCCCTTCCCCTACTCGGAAAGGAAAGCGCCTGAGAATGCGCATTTCTACTCTGTAAGTATTCTTATCATCTCTTGATGTCCTCTATGCTTTTTTGTTAGTGATCCATATATGCTTTATCTTGTAGCACGCCGTCTGAGGTCCCCTTCTCGGGTCCTCCGCCTCAGTCGGCGGTTGAGACCGAAGCCCCAACAATCCAAACTCCAGAGGTGCCGATCCACACGGCTGATCTTCCCATCGATCAGCCTGTGGGTCCGCTACCCGAGTCGCAGCGGGAGCCAACCCCGCCACCGCCGAGTCCTGTACCAGCGTCGCCGACTCCTCCGCCAGTTCCTCAAGGCAGCCCCCAGCATGCTCCTGCGGTTGAACCGACTGCAGCAGTGGAGGAGCCCCAGACTGCGGCGGTCGAGATAGCTTCTGCGGCGGTCGGCGTCCTGAGTGGTGGTGCTCCCCTGACTCCTCTGGAGGAGTTTCTGTCACTCCATCGTCGCATGGGCCACATAGCCAAGGTACTTCCCGAGCTACTTATCTTGTTGATATCAAATACCGAGTGGTATATTGATTCATATTGTCATCTGACTTGTTTTTGCAGAACTTAGCTGCTGATGCCGAGGCCAAAGCCTCGGTTATTCAAGAATTAACTTCTGCAGTCGCTAAAGCCGACTCCTTGGTGGCCCGAGTGGCTGAGCTCGAGGCTGCTGCGGTCGAGCGCCAGGCTGAGTTGGAGGAAGCCCAGCGTACCACCCGCGATTTATGCGGGGAGGTAGAGCAGGCTAAGCTCAACGAGGCCCAGGCCGTGCACGAGCTCAGAGGTATGTTCTTCCTTATTTGTTTTTCTGTCAGACGTGAAAATTTTATTCAGATCTAACCTTCTTTAGATTATCGATATCGGACTATGTCCCAATTCGCAGAGCTCACTGCCAAGGTGGCCCGGCTTCAAGGTGAGGCTGAGGCGCTGCGCACTGATAAGACAGCGCTGGAGGATGCTATCCGAGTGGTCGCGGAGGAGATCGAGCCGGAGGCATCATCGTCCTCGGCTTCCATCCTTGACCGCGTTCGGGCACTCCCACGCTACTTCCGGAGGCAGCTCTGCTCCATCAGCCAGGCCAGTTGTGGCCATGTCCTGGCGGTACTGAAGTCTCTGTTCCCGGCGTCAGACCTGGAGCCACTCGGCCGCGGGTATGCTGCCGGTACCTCTGAAGATGATGTGGGCAGACTGCTCCATGAAGTCGAGCCCATCGCCAATGTCCTGTCCAAGGACGTTGTTGATGACTCGGACGAAGCTGCCCCGTCTGGTGCTGGTGACCCTGCAATGTAAATAAAGTATCTGTAGTATTTGGTCGAACCAGTATTTATTTGAACAATGTTTGAATGGTCACTTTTGTATATAAGTTTTTATTGGTCTACAACTCCCTTTCTTTCTGCGCTAGCCTTAATTTCTGAGTGGTTGACCTGTTACGGAGTAGATTAGCCTCGTTGGTCTCAGTCTCATGCCGCAGAGTCTTTGTCATACGTTTAGAGCTTTGACTTGGCGAGTACTTTCCCTCTCGATTTAAGGTTTGTTCCCCTCATACTTTATGTGCGTGACGCGAAAGAGGAAATGCGAGTAGTAGAAATAGATGAAAGATGAAATCAACTTTATTGATAACTCATTGTGAATAAGCCGAGTCGTATCTGGGGGTGACTACCCTCCAAAATCACTCAGAAAAAATAAATCTAAAAATAAAAAAGATAAATACATAACTGATTCAGGCGTAGAAGCGCTGTAAGTGCTCGATGTTCCATGGATTTATTGATGTAGGCGCCCTCTTGCGTCCGGATTCAATTGATCCATACGCGCTTGAATCGTCCTCTGGTAGATCGTGCCGGCGTTTTTCAGACCGAAAGGAGCACCGAACGATGTGACGAACGGAGTTTTTATCTGATCGTTAGGCTCTATGTCTGTCTGGTTATAGCTTGGATAGCTGTCAAGAAAGCAGAGCAGGGCAGAGCCTGCCGTGGAGTCTGACTCTGCCCCAATGATGGCCGTCTTCTTTGGGTCGTCCGAGTCCAGAGAGATCCTCTTCAGCTCCGTCTCCTTTCTTGGCGCGATGGCTTCTCTTGCTGGCTTCTTGGTGGGGATCTCTAGAGCGTCCTTGTCCACCTCCTGTGATGCAGCCAGTACTTGTTCCATGCGCTTGGACATATCCAGGGCGGCTGCCGCGTTGAGAGTTTCCTGCTCGCACGTGTATGCGACTCGGACGTCTCCCAAGACGGTGATTACGCCTTTCGGTCCTGGCATCTTGACCTGCAAGTAGACGTAGTGAGGAATCGCCATGAACTTGGCGAGTGCCGGCCTCCCAAGGATGGCGTGGTATGCAGTTTCAAAGTTAGCCACCGTGAACTGCATATGCTCGGTCCGGTAATTATTCCGGTCTCCGAAGGTGACGGGCAGCGTGATGTGCCCGAGTGGTTCTGCCCCCTCTCCCGGTATCAAACCGTAGAACGCGGATTGGGGGGGACTCAGGTCGAGAGTAGTCAGGCCGAGCTCCTTCAATGTGTTAGCAAAGAGGATGTTCAGGCCACTGCCACCGTCGACTAGTACCTTGGTGAGCCGAACGTTGCGGATTGTCGGGGCTACCACCAAGGCGTGGGACCCGGGCTTCGGTATGAAGTTTGGATGATCCTCCCGGGTGAATGTGATCGAAACTTCCGACCACTTGAGGTACTCAGGTACCGGTGGCTCCCTCGCGTGCATGACCTGGCGATGGGTGAGCTTCTGCTGGCGCTTCGACTCGAACTCTGGTCCGCCATAGATCATGCGGACCACTCGGTCGGCTTCCTGAAAGTCATCACCAGGCTCGTCGTTTCGCCTGTCGTCTCGCGGGGAACCATCGTTCCTCTTTCTGTATGGGGGGCCTCTGTTGCCCCCGGTGAAGGCTCGCTTGAGCCCGTAGCACTCTCGCGCCGAGTGCTTGTGTTTGTGGTAAGGGCATTGCTCATCGAGCATGCGCTGGAAGTCCTCTGGAGTTACCCGGCCTCTGGACCGGTCCAGGGCGGCGACCATGTCTCCCTCGCTCTTCTTCTTGCGAGGTTGGCTGTCATTGCGTCGATGGTCGTCGTGTCGTTCTTCGTCGTCGCGGCGGTCGCGTTTGCGAGTCGTCTTGTTCTCTTCTTCCCAGCGACTTCTGATCTCGCTGAGCTGTTCTCTTTCCGCGATCTCGGCGTCCGCCCACGTGCTAGCGACCCGGAACATGTCATTGACAGTCGCGGGTGGCTTCCGAGTCCACTTATGGATCAGTCTTCCATCGGAGATGCCGCGTTGGAAAGCTGACATCACCTCCTGATCCGTGACGTCCGTGATGGAGTTGCGCTTTTCTGAGAACCTGCGGACGAAGTCGTGCAGAGTCTCGTTCTTGCGCTGCCTGATCTGACCGAGGAGCCGCTTGCTCCCGGGCCTTTCCCAGGTACCGAGATAGTTACCGATGAAGAGTTCGGTAAGCTGCTCCCAGTTGTCGATGGCGTCCTGCGGGAGTCCTGCCAGCCAATTGCGGCAGTCCTTGGTGAGCATGATGGGAAGATAGTTCGCCATCACGTCCTCGTCGCCGCCGGCCGCTTGTACGGCGGTGTAGTAGATCTGAAGCCATTGAGATGGGTCAGATTTCCCGTCGTACTTGTCGATGTCCGACAGCTTGAAGCCTCTGGGCCACGTCACGCTTCTCAAGCGCTCGGTGAACGACTGGAATCCGCCGATCCGACCTCTAGGGCGGGAATCGCTCGGACCCGATCCGTCAGCTGCTCTTGGGGGTGTGCTGTCCCTCCTGCGATCCCGGTCCCTGGGCGGGGAACGGGTCCTCCGATAGTTCCGAGTCCTGGGTGGAGTTCGGTCCTGCCGGTAGGTTCTGCTGCGCGGTGAAGTTCGATCTCTTGGTGGAGTCGGTCGTCTGGGTGGCGGCAGCACTCGTCGTCGACCGCCATTGTTGCCGCGCCTTGGGCTACCAGAGAGGTCAGAGTAGTCTGACTCTGTCGAGTAGCCGCTTCTGTTGGGGTTACGACGGGGATTTCCATGATCCCGATCGTACTCTTGGCGCCGTCGGAGTTCTTCGCGATGGCGCTCTTCAGTGCTATTGGTGATGATGTCCCTTGCATCTCGATCTCTGTTGATCGTGGTGCGGAGGTCTTCATCACGACCTGATCCGCCGCCGGCCCGGTGTCGAGATGAACCGGGTTCAGGAGCGTCGGTGGTCGTTCTGCCTTGCATCTGGTGAACCTGGACGGAGGCGGCCTGCACGAGAGCCCTTACCTTTTCCAGGCCCGGAGTGTTAGGCGGCAGCCGATTGATTTCCTTGTTGATAGTAACGAGGTTCTGGACCGGTGTCTCGTAGACCTCGTGTCCGTTGAACTCGAACGTGCCGTCGCGCATCAAGTTCCGGGCGCTCCTCCGCTCGTGTTGATCCCGTTGGCGACGATGATCTTCAGAGCGAGGCTCCTGGAGTCGAGCAGTACCAGATCCTGACGCGGCGGCTCCATGTGGTCGTGCGGCTCTGCGAGTCGCCCGACTGGCATTGCGTCCTCGACGCTGGTTCCTGGCTTCGGTCGTCTCCTCAGCAGGAGTGACCTCATCTTCTGAGACAGGATTGGTTGGCGTTGCTGGCGCCACCATGTAACAATATGATCCGACTCCTTCTTGCGCGAGGTAGTCTTCCTCGGACTCGGAGAAGTCGGATGTGGGCGTGTAACGCTCCAAACTACTCGGAGTCAATTCTCCGAGTGATCCTAGTAGTTCCGGCTCTGTAGAGGCATCGGACACCGTGTATCCTTCCGGCAGATCATCCAGGATTGAGGGTCCCAGTAGATCTAACCCGTAGGAGTCGCTCCCGGAGAGGTAATCATCCGACTGGATGATGTCCTTCATCTTTTGCTTCCGAGCAAGCGCGCAAAAACCAGGGGTCTGAATAGCAATGACCTCGGGGCTCTGGACGCGTGTGGGTTGAGCGTTTACGCTCTGCGATGATTCGGCGACGCGACTCTCAGGAGTCGGATCGGAACCGAGTGATTGTAGATCTGTTCCCGACTGGTCTGGCCTCGCGTTCTGCGAAGGACTCAGCGGGGTAGATCCGGTACGATCAGAGGCGATCGGACCGGATTGGGCCGTGATGGCCGAAGTCGGCGCCAGAGAGGAGACCTCCGTGGCGACCGTAGCACCTGCCGCCTGGGTGTCCAAGACGGTGGTGGTGATGACGTCCCCGAACTGGATCTCGACTTCGTCGACGTCCGGGAGGTTGCAGCTGTCCAAGATCTTGACGCGATCCATCGAGCTTACCAGATTGATCTCGGCGATATCCCCTACCTGGCGCGCCACTGTCGGTGATATTATCTCCGGCAGTCTTCCACGGGGTAGCCCACGGAAGTGATTTGTATGTAGGGAAGATCGCAAAGATCGGAAGCAAGATGGTTAGGATGGACAGACACAAGGGTTTATACAGGTTCGGGCCGTCGACTTGACGTAATACCCTACGTCCTGTTTTGGGGTGTTGTATTGCGTAGATTGTGATTCGAGTTGGCTCGAGTCGTGGTTCAGATCGTTTTTGAGGGGGTCCCTGTCCGCCTTATATATCGGGGGGCAGGGTTACAAGTCGGTTTGTATCCGATCCTATCTCTAAGAATCCTTTCCTTCTTTACAATAATTCCTATTCCAACTAGGACTTCTCTTTCCAGATCCTTCCTACGTGCGCCGACTTGTCCCGCACGTCTTCAGGTCCAGAACGATGAGGTGGGCCGCCCCCTTTTGGTGGGCTGCCAGGCTTGCTCGTGAGGTACCTGGGTACTATATCCCCCACACATAGCAATGACTTCCAAATCATAGAAGCCAACATGACCCTTCAAAGAATAGAACTATCACACAAATTCAACATATGCTAGGGGATTCTCAGTTTTGGGCTGGCCTTACGAAGGATGAAAATGAGTTGTTCTTCAAATTGGAAAGTTTCTCTCTAGGCGATGAGTCACAAATAAGGATTTGGAAGGATTCTTGGGTTATGTCGCATTCTTTAAAACATTTATATCCTTCAATATATAATATTTTAAGGTAAATGAGTGCTATGGTACAATCAGTTTTATCGACAACGCCGTTAAATGTAGCAGATATATGGTCTCTCACTGCTAGCAATCTGCAGGCGTGGCATCAAATAGTGGCCATGGTGATGAATATTCACTTATCTAATCAGAGAGCAGTTTATCTGGGGGTTGCGACAAAATGGAGTGTTCATGGATCACTGCATTTACAAGGCCCTTTAAGGCTATCCGCACTGGTCATACTCTATCTCCACTCTTTAAAAAGAATATTCTATCCTAGTCATCGAGATTCTCTACTCTAAACTAATTTCTTCCGCACTCGTCATACTTTATATCTCAACCTCTATACCAACTACCAGACAGTTGGGCCCACAGATCAGACATTTTTACATTTTTACTCTCCATCCCTGGTCTTTCTCTCCTTCCTCCCTCGTTTTCTCCATCCACACCCCCTCTCTCTCCCCCCAGCGCCTCCCCTGCAGCCCTGCTCCCTCCGCCTCCTCCCCTACCCTCCAGCCAGCGCCGCCGCTCGTCGTCCAGCTGCAGGGCGTCGGTTCTCGCTTCCACTCCGCAAGGCGAGCAAGGGGCCCTCCTCCACCGGCGGAAGGGGAGATCCTCCGGTCGCGCCCTCCTCCTCCCTCCCCGGTGCGCCTGTTGACGTTGTTAAATGACACACTTTTAGTGCCATCTAGGTTATGTTTTTGGACTAATCTTGATACTAACCCCGCCACTTGGCACTGAAATAACCCGTTTCTGCTTGTGCACATATTTCTGGAACATTTTGGTTTACACAGGTTAATTGGCTATTTTGGAGCGAATATGGGCTGAATCTGAGAACTAGCAACAACACGGCAAGATGAAGGCCAAAATCCCTAATGAAGCCTAAAGGAACTGAAGCCCGTTCATGCTCTACTCCAACGGGCCACCTCTTCCAGGCCCAATTGAAGATAAGGCCAAAGTACATCGAGATCAAGACAAATCTAGTGCGGACTCCGAAGACCCATCAAAACCCACCCATATCCCGGAGCAACCGACGTCCAAAGCCTACAAGAATTGGATCACAAGCTCATGAACATCAGAGGAGCTTGGACGCAAAAGATGGGACCAAGGCGGGCCAAAAAGGCCTTGGGCCAGCCGGCGAAGACCCCTCTTGGCCGCGCCACCCAGCCCATTTTTGTGCCGCCTCGGCCTCCCCTTCAAGCTAGGGTTTCCTCACTATATAAATAACCCATCAAACTGAGGAGGGGATCATCCATTCACCAGAAGTCAGCGAAACCTAGAAGGGAGCACCGGTGGGAGACGACGGCCGCCGCAAGTCCTCGAAGTTGTTTAGGGAATGGCCTAGGCCAACCCTAGCCGCCATAGCGCCCTGCGTGGTTGTGCTATGGTGGAGTTCAGGAGCCAATCATTCATCATCTGTGGTATGTACTTGGAGGTGATGATGTAATGAATACATTCATTTGAGTAATGATCATCTTGTCATCCGATTCATTAGCGATTGAGTGCCTCCCTTTATGATCTTGTGCTTGCTTGGGTTTGTTTTGCTTTCAATCTATTAATCGATATAGATTGCTGTTGACGGCCGTTATATGCCATTATTGGCCGTCAACCCTGGCATGAAACAAACACCAAACTAGACATAGGGGTTAAATTCTAACTATTTCCACTAGCTTTGGTGAATTGTTGATTTCAGGAGGCCACATCTAGATACAATGATAAAAACATGCAAAATACATATAAAAGTGGCACCATTGGAATGCACCATTGCGAAGGCCTCGTCGAGACGATCGAAATGGATATTTGGATGACCCAATTCGGAGTCCGGACGAGAAAGTTATGCCTCCGGGAAAATCGTCGGCGAAACCTGCCAAGCCGGTCGGCCTGACTTAGGCCGATCGGCCTGGACAAGGCCGGCCGGCCTACAATGGTCCCCAAAATGCTCCAAACTTTGCACAAGGACCCTAGGGAGTCACCAATTGACCCCCAAGCAAGAATTGACAAGAATAAATGAAGTTAAGACCGAAAGGCCTAGGCCATAGATTGCAAGGTCCACCTACCTAGGATTCTCGGACAACTTCAACTCAACGCAACCAAAACCGCCTCAAAGGACAACATGCAACCATTGGTGAGCGAGTCGGTGCAACGGAGGGCCGAGAGGGGCCAGTGCCAGGCCGAACGGCCTCCCCTAGGCCGGCCGGCCCCCAACTGTCAAGCTTGAGGTGAACGCCACCACAACCGTCATCAGGACATCATCAGGAGCGTCCACAAGAAAGACGGTGCCAGATGGCGACAGACCCAGGTCGAACGGCCTAGATCAGGCCGGCCGGCCTACTTTTGTGGCCGTTACGCCTCTCCTTTCGCGTGGAAGCTAAGCAAGCATGTGGCTTAACATCTACGCTGGCTTCCATGCTTGGGAGGCTATAAAAGGCGCCCTTCACCCCCACTCAAGACACAACAAAATAGAGGAGAAGTGCTACCACTTCCATACTTAGAAAATAGGGAGCGAGGTGAGGTGAGAGTCCGGGAGAGAAGCCGGAGCTGTCGGCTTCTCTTCCACTTTGTACCTCGGCGGATGCGGCTCAACTTCGAGTAACATCCGGGTCTTGTATGGTAACTCTAGCTTCCTTCTGATTTATTAAGCATTCAGTCTTGCTAGCTTGTTCTCTGGTTCCTCGTTCACTACTTAGTAGTGGGTGCTTTGCTCTGAATTCAAGTGAAGTAGTAATTATTAGTATAGGCGTGGTGCCTAGATTAGTCGTTACCTTGGTTTGCACCCAGTTCAACGGAATAGTTGTGGTAGCCGGCAGGTGGTGACAGCCCTGTCCAGCCGACGTAATCCACCACGTTAGTTCTGGTCTGTAGGACTTAGGGGTAGGCGGTACCACTCCCCTTCTCATCCCTTTCTGTGAGTGGTGGTGTCTCAGGCGCCCGAAGTGAACTCTCTTGAACAAGTCTGACTTGCTTGATTTATCGAAATATCCAGTACTGCTACACAAGTACCCTCTCTACCCTCAGCCTTTTTATCTCTTCTTTTCTTTTTGTTGTCATCCATATCCCCCATATTACCCTTTCGGACGAATTAATTAAAGGATTAGTACACTTCTCGTTCCCCGTGGAAATCGATCCCTGGAATACTCCCGGGTGAAAGCTACATCGGTATCCGTACGCTTGCGGATTTATCTGTAGGTCATAAGAAATACCAACAAGCTTTCTGGCGCCGTTGCCGGGGAACGGTAGCTGTTCTTATCCCGAACCTAGTTCGTCCACATATCATCCACCTACCATCATGATTTCCGCTCCTACCATATATCAATTCTCAGCTCCAAAAGCTGAAGATCTGGAGCCACCACCATCGTCTCACCCCATAAAAAGCTCTGGCTATGGAATACACACAAAATTCATAGCCAAGATCAGAGAGAATCCATTTTCTGGAGCTGAAGGGGAGAATCCTTATATTCACTTACGGGAATTTGAGCAAATTTGCTCATGTCTCGTGATTACGGGGATGGCCCAACAAACTCTCAAAATGGAAGGTGTTTCCCTTCTCTTTGACGGGTCGAGCGAAGATATGGTGTGATCGCTATCGTGGGAGAGTGAAGGGAAGTTGGGAGACACTACGAGCAAAATTCTGTCTAACCTTTTTCCCTGAATCTCGGGTCGCTGACCTTCGAATCGAGATCCTTACCTTCAAACAAAGGGAAGGTGAATCACTAGGGGCTGCTTGGGCTCGATTTACCTATCTTCTGGCCTCTGGTCCTGATCTAGGGATCTCTGAACCCATCCTTCTAATACATTTTAGAAGAGGTCTCGAAATCGAATCAGCTAAATTCCTAGATTCGTCCTCAGGAGGATCTTTCACTCATTTGACACCTAGTGAGGGGAGGGCCATTCTAGACAAAATTCTAGAGAACACCCCTTACACTGGGATCTATGATGAATTCTCGGAAGAAATTCCTAAGGAGGCCATAGAAGAGACATCCGCGTTGGGAGATGTGAAAGCATCACAAGAATTCACACCGATCGTAGCACATCTCTCCGATACTCTCCCTGAACCAACACCCTCATATGATCATCATCGACCTTTGCTCTATTCTATGTTCGACGAGGATGAATCCATAGCATACGGTGATGCCCCATCATCACCAGGGAAAGAAGATGATGCTTATAGAGAATCTGAGGTAATGACCTCTGACCCCCAAAAAGAATCCTTGTCCAATACTGAGCAACCTAAAAAGGATTCACCATCACATAACCCGGATTTCCAATTCTCAAAGGACAAATTCAGATCCTCTAGAGGGGATTCACCACCCCTTAATCCGGAGACTCAATTCTCGGAAGATGAATTCGAATTTTCCGATGAGGAGTTCAAAGCTTCTGTCTCGTCAAATCCCTCAGAGTTCCAAGAATTACATCAATCTCAAAATCTTCTCTGTGACTCCGAGGAGAATATTTGCCTTCTTGACCCAGAAAAATCAAAGGACTTCCATATCGAAGGAAAAGATATGCCTCAAGAGTACTACAAGATCAATTTCGAAAACGTTTGCTCTGTCGACACTCCTGAGGTAGCAAATTCCCTGTTGGGTTTGGAAGGAAACGATGAGTGTGGAGAATTCATCTTTGAAAAATCAAAAGATCCATGTTTTTCTATGAAAATTCCATCTCCTCCCACTATTAGTACACACGACGACTCCAACCACTGCCTATCTTATCAAGACAATTTCAAAAGAGTGGTTATGGATGATTTTGTTTATCATAAATATTGCAAATCTCGTCGTGGTTTGTTGCACTAACCTTGCAGCTAAAAGCTCCATGACACATCAAAAATTGGTGATAAGACGGGAACGACATCACCAATGGTGGCTGCAAGAGAATGTTCCCAAGGTCAAGCTTATGACCATAAACAAAGCACTACCTGGAGATAGCCCGGATGATTAGCATTTATTTCCTTTCGAATAAAAAGCAAGATCATATCTTTAGGATAAAGTTGTCCTTCGGGTATTCTTGGTTGCTAACCATTTCAGGTAGAGATCAAGAAGAATGACGGACAAGTAAAGCCTAAGAGCATGAGAACTACATCAACTACAACACCTTAGTACGTCTTGGTGAGGGAACATTATGAAAGGAAGCTTGAACTCCACACACTTTATTTGTGTTGCTCAGCAATCGAAACTCCAAGTGTGGGGGAGGTATGTGAGTATCCCAAGTAAAGTTCCTTTCATGCCAAACTTGCTTTGGTTTGGAGATGGTGTTTGTTTGTGCATCTTGCTAAAAGAAACAATAAAAACATGAATAAAGGCTCCCTAGTTCTTGAACCAGTAGAGCCCCTCTTTTTGTTTCCACCTTTTGGTTTTGAATAACAGTACCAGCACAAGTACAGGTGTGGGGGGAGATCTCTCAAGCTCATCATCAACATACACATTCGAGGCCCCCCATGAAGGTGTCGCACAACATCGACTGCGCTAACATGACATGAAAAAAAACGATGGTATGTGCACTCCACCTCTCACTTCTTAATTCATGAGTTTGATTGAATTTCAATTCCTATCATTTAAATCAATCTCAAGATAAAATAAATCAGGGTGCTATGCCTACCCTCCATGCTCCCATGTTTGGCTTGCATCTGTTTTATTCCTCGCTTCATCTTGCCACTTGTGAATAAATATTTTTAGGGAACCATGTTCATCTAAGTAGTTGATGTTTGAGATATGGTTTGAGGATATGATCTTCACTCTTAATGTTTGAGTGCTTGGGAAATTTATTTGAAAATTTGAAAACCCTTTGCAAAGCCCCTCTTTGATATGCCAAAGTCCTACCAAAGCAATATGTTGAGTTATCTTGAAAACCATGTACACATATGCTACTTGTCATTGCATTGAGCTTTGTCAAATTGTTGCGACCCTTATGAGAATTCTTTTCATGCTTTCATGATCAAGATCACGTACATGTTTATCCCCCTTGCTATACTTCTACACTAGAAGTTAGCATTGTATCATTCATCCATCCATTCCACAAAATAAATGCTCCATCATGTATGTGCAAATCTCACTCCTCAGTATTGTTACAAAAGAGACATGGCTATCGAAGAAAAAAATATATATGGACACATGAAGGTCCACGCAAAAAAAAAGAAAATAAAGAAAAAAAGAAAAAAAAGTTGGACACATGAAGGTCCAAGAAAGAAAGAAAAAATTCTGATAGCCATGTTCTCAAAAGATTTTATTTAAAGGAGAGAGACCACACACAAAGGAGTTGTTTATTCCATCCACCACCCATCATACCCATACACGTGCACATCTTGATCCGATTGTATGATTTGATTTCTTCTTGGATCCACTCTTTGACTTTGCAATACATGTGATGCAAGTATGCCTCATCTTCATACCCTACCTTGAGCTCCACATATAGCCATCTTTAGAAGTAGGATGAAGAAAGGCAAGTTAATGCCTTGGTGAGGATATATACACATTGAGAGATCCGAGAGAATCAAATGAGGAGCAATGCAAAGGTTTGTTTTTGAAAACTTATTGAAAAATCCCAAGCTACTTGACACATGGGGTTAAAGTGATTTGATTCACGACCGTTCCATTCCTCAACTACTCAAGATGGCATGATACACACTACAAAATTCACAAGTACAAGGTATGGCTTGGAATATTTCATATGCTTGTTCCATTTCCTTGGATATCATGTCTCGTCTTAGTCCCTACTCCTCGCTCGAGGACGAGCAAGGGTCTAAGTGTAGGGGTGTGTTGACGGCCGTTATATGCCATTATTGGCCGTCAACCCTGGCATGAAACAAACACCAAACTAGACATAGGGGTTAAATTCTAACTATTTCCACTAGCTTTGGTGAATTGTTGATTTCAGGAGGCCACATCTGGATACAATGATAAAAACATGCAAAATACATATAAAAGTGGCACCATTGGAATGCACCATTGCGAAGGCCTCGTCGAGGCGATCGAAATGGATATTTGGATGACCCAATTCGGAGTCCGGACGAGAAAGTTATGCCTCCGGGAAAATCGTCGGCGAAACCTGCCAGGCCGGTCGGCCTGACTTAGGCCGATCGGCCTGGACAAGGCCGGCCGGCCTACAATGGTCCCCAAAATGCTCCAACCTTTGCACAAGGACCCTAGGGAGTCACCAATGGACCCCCAAGCAAGAATTGACAAGGATAAATGAAGTTAAGACCGAAAGGCTTAGGCCATGGATTGGAAGGTCCACCTACCTAGGATTCTCGGACAACTTCAACTCAACGCAACCAAAACCGCCTCAAAGGACAACATGCAACCATTGGTGAGCGAGTCGGTGCAACGGAGGGCCGAGAGGGGCCAGTGCCAGGCCGAACGGCCTCCCCTAGGCCGGCCGGCCCCCAACTGTCAAGCTTGAGGTGAACGCCACCACAACCGTCATCAGGAGCGTCCACAAGAAAGACGGTGCCAGATGGCGACAGACCCAGGCCGAACAGCCTAGATCAGGCCGGCCGGCCTACTTTTGTGGCCGTTACGCCTCCCCTTTCGCATGGAAGCTAAGCAAGCATGTGGTGTGGGGGATATAGTACCTGGGTGCCTCACGAGTAAGCTTGGCAGCCCACCAAAAGGGGGCGGCCCACCTCATCGTTCTGGACCTGAGAACGTGCGGGACAAGTCGGCGCACGTAGGAAGGGTCTGGAAAGAGAAGTCCTAGTTGGAATAGGAATTATTGTAAAGAAGGAAAGGATTCTTAGAGATAGGATCGGATACAAACCGACTTGTAACTCTGCCCCCCCGATATATAAGGCGGGCAGGGACCCCCTCCAAAACAACTCGACACAAAGCAACCACGACTCGAGCCAACTCGAATCACCAAAACACGCAATACAACACCCCAAAACAGGACGTAGGGTATTACGTCGAGTCGACGGCCCGAACCTGTATAAACCCTTGTGTCTGTCCATCCTAACCATCTTGCTTCCGATCTTTGCGATCTTCCCTACATTACAAATCACTTCCGTGGGCTACCCCGTGGAAGACTGCCAGAGATAATATCACCGACAGTGGCGCGCCAGGTAGGGGATATCGCCGAGATCAATCTGGTAAGCTCGATGGATCGCGTCAAGATCTTGGACAGCTGCAACCTCCCGGACGTCGACGAAGTCGAGATCCAGTTCGGGGACGTCACCACCACCGCCTTGGATACCCAGGCGGCAGGAGCTACGGTCGCCACGGAGGTCTCCTCTCTGGCGCCGACTTCGGCCATCACGGCCCAATCCGGTCCGATCGCCTCTGATCGTACCGGATCTACCCCGCTGAGTCCTTCGCAGAACGCGAGGCCAGACCAGTCGGGAACAGATCTACAATCACTCGGTTCCGATCCGACTCCTGAGAGTCGCGTCGCCGAATCATCGCATAGCGTAAACGCTCAACCCACACGCGTCCAGAGCCCTGAGGTCATTGCTGTTCAGACCCCTGGCTTTTGCGCGCTTGCTCGGAAGCAAAAAATGAAGGACATCATCCAGTCGGATGATTACCTCTCCGGGAGCGACTCCTACGGGTTAGATCTACTGGGACCCTCAATCCTGGACGATCTGCCGGAAGGATACACGGTGTCCGATGCCTCTACAGAGCCGGAACTATTAGGATCACTCGGAGAATTGACTCCGAGTAGTTTGGAGCGTTACACGCCCACATCCGACTTCTCCGAGTCCGAGGAAGACTACCTCGCGCAAGAAGGAGTCGGATCATATTGTTACATGGTGGCGCCAGCAACGCCAACCAATCCTGTCTCAGAAGATGAGATCACTCCTGCTGAGGAGACGACCGAAGCCAGGAACCAGCGTCGAGGACGCAATGCCAGTCGGGCGACTCGCAGAGCCGCACGACCGCACGGAGCCGCCGCGTCAGGATCTGGCACTGCTCGACTCCAGGAGCCTCGCTCTGAAGATCATCATCGCCAACGGGATCAACACGAGCGGAGGAGCGCCCGGAACTTGATGCGCGACGGCACGTTCGAGTTCAACGGACACGAGGTCTACGAGACACCGGTCCAGAACCTCGTTACTATCAACGAGGAAATCAATCGGCTGCCGCCTAACACTCCGGGCCTGGAAAAGGTAAGGGCTCTCGTGCAGGCCGCCTCCGTCCAGGTTCACCAGATGCAAGGCAGAACGACCACCGACGCTCCCGAACCCGGTTCATCTCGACACCGGGCCGGCGGCGGATCGGGTCGTGATGAAGACCTCCGCACCACGATCAACAGAGATCGAGATGCGAGGGACATCATCACCAACAGCACTGAAGAGCGCCATCGCGAGGAAATCCGACGGCGCCAAGAGTACGATCGGGATCATGGAAATCCCCGTCGTGACCCCAACAGGAGCGGCTACTCGACAGAGTCAGACTACTCTGACCTCTCCGGTAGCCCGAGGCACGGCAACAATGGCGGTCGACGACGAGTGCATCCACCACCCAGGCGACCGACTCCACCAAGAGATCGAACTCCACCGCGCAGCAGAACCTACCGGCAGGACCGAACTCCACCCAGGATTCGGAACTATCGGAGGACCCGTTCCCCGCCCAGGGACCGGGATCGCAGGAGGGACAGCACACCCCCAAGAGTAGCTGACGGATCGGGTCCGAGCGATTCCCGCCCTAGAGGTCGGA
Source organism: Urochloa ruziziensis (assembly GCA_015476505.1). Classification (NCBI taxonomy): domain Eukaryota; kingdom Viridiplantae; phylum Streptophyta; class Magnoliopsida; order Poales; family Poaceae; genus Urochloa; species Urochloa ruziziensis. The sequence continues at coordinate 37,958,178 of CM027119.1, read as the reverse complement.
TCGGCGGATTCCAGTCTTTCACCGAGCGCTTGAGAAGCGTGACGTGGCCCAGAGGCTTCAAGCTGTCGGATATCGACAAGTACGACGGGAAATCTGACCCATCTCAATGGCTTCAGATCTACTACACCGCCGTACAAGCGGCCGGCGGCGACGAGGACGTGATGGCAAACTATCTTCCCATCATGCTCACCAAAGACTGCCGCAACTGGCTGGCAGGACTCCCGCAGGACGCCATCGACAACTGGGAACAGCTTACTGAACTCTTCATCGGTAACTATCTCGGTACCTGGGAAAGGCCCGGGAGCAAGCGGCTCCTCGGTCAGATCAGGCAGCGCAAGAATGAGACCCTGCACGACTTCGTGCGAAGGTTCTCAGAAAAGCGCAACTCCATCACGGACGTCACGGATCAGGAGGTGATGTCAGCTTTCCAGCGCGGCATCTCCGACGGGAGACTGATCCATAAGTGGACTCGGAAGCCACCCGCGACTGTCAATGACATGTTCCGGGTCGCTAGCACGTGGGCGGACGCCGAGATCGCGGAAAGAGAACAGCTCAGCGAGATCAGAAGTCGCTGGGAAGAAGAGAACAAGACGACTCGCAAACGCGACCGCCACGACGACGAAGACCGACACGACGACCATCGACGCAATGACAGCCAACCTCGCAAGAAGAAGAGCGAAGGAGACATGGTCGCCGCCCTGGACCGGTCCAGAGGCCGGGTAACTCCAGAGGACTTCCAGCGTATGCTCGATGAGCAATGCCCATACCACAAACACAAGCACTCGGCGCGAGAGTGCTACGGGCTCAAGCGAGCCTTCACCGGGGGCAACAGAGGCCTCCCATACAGAAAGAGGAACGATGGATCCCCGCGAGACGACAGGCGAAATGACGAGCCCGGCGATGACTTTCAGGAAGCCGACCGAGTGGTCCGCATGATCTATGGCGGACCAGAGTTCGAGTCGAAGCGCCAGCAGAAGCTCACCCATCGCCAGGTTATGCACGCGAGGGAGCCACCGGTACCTGAGTACCTCAAGTGGTCGGAAGTTCCGATCACATTCACCCGGGAGGATCATCCAAACTTCATACCGAAGCCTGGGTCCCACGCCTTGGTGGTAGCCCCGACGATTCGCAACGTTCGGCTCACCAAGGTACTAGTCGACGGTGGCAGTGGCCTGAACATCCTCTTTGCTAACACATTGAAGGAGCTCGGCCTGACCACTCTCGACCTGAGTCCAGCCCAATCCGCATTCTACGGTTTGATACCGGGAGAGGGGGCAGAACCACTCGGGCACATCACGCTGCCCGTCACCTTCGGAGACCGGAATAATTACCGGACCGAGCATATGCAGTTCACGGTGGCGAACTTTGAAACTGCATACCACGCCATCCTTGGGAGGCCGGCACTCGCCAAGTTCATGGCGATTCCTCACTACGTCTACTTGCAGGTCAAGATGCCAGGACCGAAAGGCGTAATCACCGTCTTGGGAGACGTCCGAGTCGCATACACGTGCGAGCAGGAAACTCTCAACGCGGCAGCCGCCCTGGATATGTCCAAGCGCATGGAACAAGTACTGGCTGCATCACAGGAGGTGGACAAGGACGCTCTAGAGATCCCCACCAAGAAGCCAGCAAGAGAAGCCATCGCGCCAAGCAAGGAGACGGAGCTGAAGAGGATCTCTCTGGACCTGGACGACCCAAAGAAGACGGCCATCATCGGGGCAGAGTTGGACCCCAAATAGGAAGAAGTGCTCGTCAAATTCCTAAGGGAAAACGCCGACATATTCGCGTGGAAACCATCCGATATGCCAGGTGTCCCAAGGGAACTTGCCGAGCACTCCTTGAAGGTCAATCCGACTGCCAAACCGATCAAGCAAAGGCTTCGTCGATTCGCGCAGGACCGCAAGGAGGCAATTAGGGCAGAAATTACAAAGCTGTTAGCAGCCGGGTTTATTCAGGAGGTGTTCCACCCCGACTGGTTAGCTAATCCAGTTCTTGTAAGAAAAAAGAATAATAATTGGAGAATGTGCGTTGATTATACAGATCTCAACAAAGCTTGCCCTAAAGACCCCTTCGTTCCCCCCCGCATCGATCAAGTCGTTGACTCCACGGCAGGTTCCGCCCTGCTCTGCTTTCTCGATTGCTACTCAGGATATCACCAGATAGGCCTGAAGCTGGAAGACCAGATAAAGACCGCGTTCATCACGCCGTTCGGTGCCTTTTGTTACAACACAATGGCCTTCGGTCTGAAGAACGCAGGTGCAACTTATCAAAGGACAATCCAAGCATGTCTGGATCAATTGATCCCAGACATAGTAGAAGCTTACATCGACGACATCGTGGTCAAGATCATGAACCCCGAGGACATGATAGGGAATCTGACAAAGGTCTTCGAACGCCTACGCGTATTCCGGTGGAAGCTCAACCCGGAAAAGTGTGTCTTCGGAGTACCCTCAGGTAAACTACTCGGCTTCATGGTCAGCAACCGCGGGATCGAGGCAAATCGCGAGAAGATCACGGCCATCACCAAGATGCTACCACCAACCTGTCAAAAGGATGTGCAGAAGCTTACTGGATGCATGGCAGCGCTCGGTCGTTTCATATCACGACTCGGCGTTCGCGGATTGCCGTTTTTCAAACTGCTCAAGAAGCAGGACAAGTTCGTGTGGGATGAAGAGGCGAAGCGATCTTTCCAGGAACTCAAAGATTACCTGCAGAGTCCTCCCATCCTCGTCCCACCTCAACCAAGAGAACAGCTCTACCTTTACAATAATTCCCCTACCCCGTGGAAGAGTTTGGGGTGGGGAAAGACTCACCGGCGGCGGCGCGCCACTCGGCGGTTTGCTGGTCGGGAAGGACGCCGTCGATGACGTGCTGCTCGAGGCGCTTGGTGGTGGTGATGGACTCCCTCCACTCGGCGGCGCGATCTACGGCGACCTCGGCGGTGGCCTTGCCCTTGGTCGACCGGGCCCTTGCCGGCGACTTCTCCTTCTGCTTCGAGGCTTCCTTCCTCTTGGGCGCCATGGCAGCGAGCGGTGCTGAAGAGCGAGGAAGAAGGTTGCGGGAGCAGATCTAGGGTTTTGCTCTGGCGCAAAGGGAACTGGAGCGTCAGGGAAGGCAAATGGCAAGTAAAGGAAGAAGAATGCGGCGGGGATGGCTTATAAAGGAATAAACCGTTCCTCCCGCGCGCGGCGCGGCGCTTGTCTCGGGAACTCAACCGACGCAGGCACGTCCCGTCGCTTTGAATTCAAAGATGCGGCAGGGAATCGCGATATCTCGCGATATCTCGCCTTCCGTAAAGCGACCGTTAGGGACGCAACGGACTTTTAGGAATAATGGGCCTAAATGGGCTGAAATATAGCACGACCTTTCGGTTCTGTTACGATAATAAATTTGTGGGTTCCTGAGCTAGGGTTCAGGGGCAGAAACCACTCGGTCGTGAGGCTAAAATTAGTCGACGACCAGACTCGATTTTGCAATTAATATTGCATCCTTACAATTGATTTTTACGTAAGGCACGCGATACTATCGCTAAATTGACTCAGAAATCTGGGTCAAATGCTGACAAGTATAAATCTTGTGAGAAGATGGCTTACCATATGGTCAAGCTGGGTCGTGGGACACGACTCGGGAGTCATGCCGAGTTCAAAGAACTTGAGGACAAAATACTTATAAAGGGGAAACAAAAAAGCCCCTGAAGGAAAATATTATCTAAAACCCATGTCCAGAGGCATGGGGGCTGAAAAAATCGGTCGGAATTCATGGCTTTCAGAGTCTTGACACGATCATGCTGAGTCGTAACAAGACTCGGGGGCTACACCCAATGGGTGCACCTGGAGGTGCACACCATTGATGGATCAAGTTCAAAAAGAGATTCATAATATTTATTTTTGACCCTCGACCAGAATATTCTATTCTACTCAAGGCTCGGGGGCTACACCCAATGGGTGCACCTGGAGGTGCACGCCATTGAAAATCAAGATACAGATGGATAAAAGTTGAAGACCTTTGGCCAATTTCATGCTAAAATTGCCCAAAGCCCGGGGGCTAAGTGTATTCACTTCGCTGTCGCGTCGTGAAAAAGAGCACTCCTTCCCCTCATTTTGACTGTAATTGAAGAATTATTTTCAGGAACGTCCGAGTAGGCACTCGGATCTTCCTTGAAACCACTCGGATCTTCCTTGAAACCACTCGGATCTTCTTCGAAACCGCTCGGATGAGATCTTAGACAACTTGGAGCACTCGAATCATGCAAGAAAAGATGGAACAATTACAGCCAACGATCGGCCAAGAAGTGCTCGGGGGCTACTGTGGGGGATATAGTACCTGGGTGCCTCACGAGTAAGCTTGGCAGCCCACCAAAAGGGGGCGGCCCACCTCATCGTTCTGGACCTGAGAACGTGCGGGACAAGTCGGCGCACGTAGGAAGGGTCTGGAAAGAGAAGTCCTAGTTGGAATAGGAATTATTGTAAAGAAGGAAAGGATTCTTAGAGATAGGATCGGATACAAACCGACTTGTAACTCTGCCCCCCGATATATAAGGCGGGCAGGGACCCCCTCCAAAACAACTCGACACAAAGCAACCACGACTCGAGCCAACTCGAATCACCAAAACACGCAATACAACACCCCAAAACAGGACGTAGGGTATTACGTCGAGTCGACGGCCCGAACCTGTATAAACCCTTGTGTCTGTCCATCCTAACCATCTTGCTTCCGATCTTTGCGATCTTCCCTACATTACAAATCACTTCCGTGGGCTACCCCGTGGAAGACTGCCGGAGATAATATCACCGACATGTGGCTTAACATCTACGCTGGCTTCCATGCTTGGGAGGCTATAAAAGGCGCCCTTCACCCCCACTCAAGACACAACAAAATAGAGGAGAAGTGCTACCACTTCCATACTTAGAAAATAGGTAGAGAGGTGAGGTGAGAGTCCGGGAGAGAAGCCGGAGCTGTCGGCTTCTCTTCCACTTTGTACCTCGGCGGATGCGGCTCAACTTCGAGTAACATCCGGGTCTTGTCTGGTAACTCTAGCTTCCTTCTGATTTATTAAGCATTCAGTCTTGCTAGCTTGTTCTCTGGTTCCTCGTTCACTACTTAGTAGTGGGTGCTTTGCTCTGAATTCAAGTGAAGTAGTAATTATTAGTATAGGCGTGGTGCCTAGACTAGTCGTTACCTTGGTTTGCACCCAGTTCAACGGAATAGTTGTGGTAGCCGGCAGGTGGTGACAGCCTTGTCCGGCCGACGTAATCCACCACGTTAGTTCTGGTCTGTAGGACTTAGGGGTAGGCGGTACCACTCCCCTTCTCATCCCTTTCTGTGAGTGGTGGTGTCTCAGGCGCCCGAAGTGAACTCTCTTGAACAAGTCTGACTTGCTTGATTTATCGAAATATCCAGTACTGCTACACAAGTACCCTCTCTACCCTCAGCCTTTTTATCTCTTCTTTTCTTTTTGTTGTCATCCATATCCCCCATATTACCCTTTCGGACGAATTAATTAAAGGATTAGTACACTTCTCGTTCCCCGTGGAAATCGATCCCTGGAATACTCCCGGGTGAAAGCTACATCGGTATCCGTACGCTTGCGGATTTATCTGTAGGTCATAAGAAATACCAACAATTGCTCGAGGTGTTCTTGTAGCCATGGGGGCTGGGGGTTTACCAAGGAGTAGAACACGTTCTTCGAATGTGCCCTTGTAATTGCTATGCCGATAACAAGCGTCGTGACAGGGCGTGGCCTGTGTAGGGTGGTAGTTCTCGAGGGTTTGATCGGAGGTGGTGACTTAATGAGGCTTTGAATGAGATGCTTGATGTTTTTACTGTTCTTGGCTAGAACTACAACTAGAAGGCGATAGGCTTAATCAATCTTTGGTTTACCTTCAGCTTTGCCTATGTTTGTGGATGTGATCAACATATACTACATTCATATCTATCATGTTTACCTTTGTATGCAATCAACGCTTAATGTTAGGATTAGATCTATTAGATTAGATGGAAAACCCTAGGTAGTTTGCTGTCGATCCACGGATTGATAACCTTGGAAGAATACTCTAAGGGAAAGGCTACAATGATCCGTGCGCTTGCGGTGAATCTTGGTGTGCGTTTGCGCCGCCAACAAGCTTTTCTGGCGCCGTTGCCGGGGATCGGCAATACGAACCCTAGGTCGATCTATCTAACTTTTGGACTAATCCTAATTTTATTATTGCATATATCCTGTGTTTCTTGGTTGTGTACATAAATGCAGGTAAAATCCTAGACACAAAGCGATCGAGAAGCTCTCAACATTCGGGTTCAACAAGTTCAACGCCGTTTCAACATAATGATGAAGACGCCAAGATTAAACTCTTTGGTGGTAGGTGCTAACTTTTTTGGTGGCCCAACATCTGCCATTGAGTCCACACTCTACGCAAGAAAGGATGAATGAGGTATGCCGTTGCGTCATTTAGTTTTAAAGACTAATATCTTTCGGAGATTTGTTTGTTTAAAGCACTAGGAATTGGAAGCGATCATGTCAAGCAAAGAGAAAAGTGAGGAGAACTCTCTACATTGAAGAAGATGATTTGGAAGAGATCTATATTGATGGAGAAGATTAGAAGATCAAGGGAGACATATGCATGAAGCAAATTGAAAATCATCCACGAGATCAACCCAACCTCATGATTATTCGCGTCATCCTGGATAGGGCTATCTTTCGGAGCAGATTCGGGAACCTATGAAGGACCGAAACGGCGACCAGAGAGGGGGGGAGTGAATGGGAGCCGATAAAAATTCTTTCTAATCGATCCGGCTATTCTCCCAAAACAACTCCGAAACCTCCGAGAGCAATCTTGCCAAGATCACGTAGCCACTGACAAGCTACTGACCCTAGGAACAAGAAACGAGCAGCGGAACTCGAACCAATCGAAACGAACACCAAAACGACCCGAAACTCGGCTCGATCTAACACACCCAGAGGGGGGCGGTTAAACCGGCCAGGGGGGCGGTTAAACCGCCCGGGCCTGGGTGGCTCGGGAAAAAGTCAAAACAAAAGTGGATCTCCCAAACCGCTTAACATCCAGTGGAGTGTTTTCCCAAAAGTTCTCGGCCTCTAACTCAGTACAACTCCCGGAATCACAGATCTCGCGAAGAACACCATGACCTCGAGTTCATCCCGAAAATCTCAAATCCAGAGCGATTCTCGGCGTTTGGGGGCAAAGGATCACCAGCAAAAGAGGCACAAGGAACTCATACGTGAATCCCCCAAAGAAATCCGAGAGAAAACGCCCTAGAACAAGAAGAACGAAAATCCCCCAAAAATAGCTCCGAAAATACCCACGAAAATAGAAAAAGAAAAGGGAGCTCGGGAAATCAAATCATGGCACAAAGATGAGCAGCACAAACTCCATCACATAACCATGAATTCACCTATACAAAACTAAGAAGATTCGAAGTAGTTCTAGGTGGAGGGGATGAAGGGAAAACAAGTTCAAAGTAAAACCTAAAGAGATAACTAGAGAGATCACAGCCACCAGCCCTGAAGGGGCCTATTAGTAGTCCAAGTGGTGGTGCTCTAAAGACTAAACTACCCCTAAGTGATACATACCCCTCAGGGGCAAATTTGACATTCGGTTCTCAGATATTTTCCGGCTCGGGCACCTTCCACTGCAAGCTAGCTTCCCTCCGACGTAAGCCTTGCAGTAATGCCGCGTGTCCTCCGGATCGAAGCTCCTCGACGCCGTTTTTGGGCCGGCCCAGGGGGAGGCGGTTAAACCGCCCCTGGGGGGCGGTTAAACCGCCCCTGGCTGGTCACCTCAGCCCAGCTGCCCAATCTCGCCTCGTCGAGTCCTCGGTCCTTGGTTTTGAGGCCCAAACCAAGGGAAACCGTCCACCGATGATTTTGTGGCCAAATCACCAAACCCCGCGCGCAAACTTCGGTTGTTAGCCGCCACCTTGCGCCGGCTTCTCGTCCGCGTACGAGCTTCGGTTGTGAGCCGCTACCTCGCACCGGAACCACGTCCCCTTGCTCGTTCTTGCCAGCATGTGAACCGCACTTGATCCACCGGCCACCGGGTCCCTCAAACCAAGCCTACTTGTCTCTCCGCTCCTCGGAGGCCGCCATGGCTAAGACCTTTCGCGCCTGTTCTTCACCTGCACCAATGCAACCAAGCCGCATTCTACACCTGCAATACTTGAGCCAAGGGAGACGTCAATCCACACCACGTTGTCAATCACTCATCACACCAGGAAGCAACCATCCACCGGTCCTCGGACGCACTGGTCCTCAATCTCCCCCTTGATGAGTGCATTGACAACACACACATAGTAACCAATTGATATGAAGAAAATATAAGAGAAATCAAAAACAAGACTCAAGCAAGTGACTAAAAGCAAGAACAAGCCGAGAACAAAATCACTCTGCAAGAGAAAGCTCCAAAAACGCCGACCCTTCAAGAAGAAGCGAAAGGGCCCAACACCATCGGCAAAAGAGCAAAAGCACAAAGCACAAATCACAAACTTCAAATCCTCCAACTCACTTTTCAGGACTTCTCAAAGCACTCCCCCTGCAAAGATGCAACTCCCCCTGAACAAGTGAACTTGTGCGTGCGAAAAACACTCGAAAATGGCTCAAACCCACACAAACTGTGTGCTCTCAGCACAGGGGCGGTTAAACCGCCCAGGGGGGGGCGGTTAAACCGCCCCTGGCAGATGACCAAGGCCAAAAATGCCAAAAATGCACAAACCAACTCGCAACGATGCCGTTTCAACTTGAAAACCTTTCACATGTGCCCAGCAAGATATTCCAATGATCAAACTCTCAGAAACTTCGCAAATTTTCAGAAAACCTCATTTGGGCAAAACTTTCAACCTCTCACACAATTTTGACAAATTCTAGAGCAAAAGCTTTCTTCAAAGTTCAGCAACATCTCCCCCTTGCAAAATGCTCCAGAAATTCTCCCCCATGTTGACAATGCACACATCAAGGCAAAATGTACAAAATGCAACTACAAGCTTCTCAAATATACAATGAGCAATACAAAATGCTACAAGTTAGAAAGAGGCAAACTAGATAGTTCATCGTGTCACACGGGCATTGCCATCAAGAAGGTGAGGACATATATCCAATTGACAAAGCCATGAGCAAATTATGGATTTTTATCAAAAATGTCACCGCATGAGCAAAGTCCTAACCATGGATTGTTTAAGCAAAAATAAACTTCATCTCACCAAAATCATGAAAGGACAAGCATTCTTGACAAAAGATCATCATAAACGCCCAAGTTCTACCTCATGTCATGTCAAAGCACGGAGCCATGTGTTCACTTCTCATGGGAGACTTCTCCGGCAAACAACATGCAACCGCTTAGCACCCATGTGTGCAAGTGTGTGCAATGGTGAAAGCATAGAGACATGAGCATAAATTTCAGCAAATATATCTTTTTCTCAACTTTCTTCTTTCATGCATAGACATCTCATCTTTCAAATTTTTCAAGTTAAGCATGGTACATGAAATGTCTTTGCGACAGAAAGAAGCTTATGCTCCTCCACAAGATAAAGCATGGGCTAAACATTTACAATGACAAAGGTCTTTGACCCAATTGAAAAGAATATCACACCCTAACATGATCTTAAGCCAGATATAGCCATTTCGGCTCAAACAAGACATGCAAAGGCATTTACTCATGGGCGAAGGAATTAAGTTCAGTTTGTCATTTTAATTCGAAAAGAAGCTATCTCAATAGAATATATATCAAGACCATCAAGAGCACAGCCATCCATACAGGTAATCCCTAGCCAGCCTGCCTAAACTCTAAAATGTAGCAAGTTGTACCAATCACTGCATATAGGAGAAGCTCATCCTAAGATATGATACAAAAGATGAAATCAAGATACAAAAGATGAAATCAAGATACAAAAGCAAGAAAAAGTGTACATCAAGATACAAAGATGGTACAAAAATATACATATGCTACAAGAAAGCCTCCAAAACTCAGCTCAGAAAACCGCACACACACCAAGTTCTCCTCGCAAGCGGGTGAAGGTAACTTGTTCAAGTGGCTTAGTGAAAATGTCTGCAAGCTGGTTTTGGGTAGAAACGTGGGCAAGCTCAATATCTCCTTTCTCCACATGATCTCTCAGAAAGTGGTACCTCACTTCTATGTGTTTGGTTTTGGAATGAAGCACGGTATTTTTGGCTACGCTTATGGCACTGGTGCTATCACAAAGAAGTGGAACATGGGACATATCTAAGCCAAAGTCTCTCAAGGTGTATGTGATCCAAAGCAACTGAGAACAACAGCTAGCAGCAGCAACATACTCGGCTTCAGTGGTGGATTGGGCTACGCTAGACTGCTTGCGAGAAGACCAAGACACAAGAGACGATCCAAGAAACTGACACTGACCAGAAGTAGACTTGCGATCAACACGACATCCAGCAAAATCCGCATCTGAAAAACCATGAAGTGCAAGAGTGGAATCGGCAGAATACCAAAGACCCAGCTCAGGAGTAAACTTGAGATACCTGAAAATCCTCTTGACGGCCTGACGATGTGAAGTCCTCGGTGAAGCCTGAAACCAAGCGCACAGACACACGCTGAACTGTATGTCTGGCCTCGTCGCCGTCAAGTAGAGGAGGGAGCCGATCATGCTCCGGTACTCCTTCTGGTCCACTAGTTCTCCATCCTCATCCGCATCCAAAGCTGTAGTCATACTCATCGGCGTAGTCATCGGCTTGGAGTCGCTCATGTCGAATTTCTTGAGAATGTCCTTGGTGTACTTGCTTTGGTGCACAAATGTCCCATCCTTGGTTTGCTTGATCTGCAGCCCGAGAAAGAACTGCAACTCTCCCATCATCGACATCTAAAATTCCCTGCTCATATCATCTGCAAACTTGGCAACAAGATCATGAGAAGAGCCACCAAAAATGATATCATCCACGTAAATCTGAACGATTAAAAGATCTTTGCCATTTCTCAGCAAGAAGAGCGTCTTATCAACCTTCCCCATCACAAACCCCTTGCTCAGCAAGAACCCTCTCAATCTACCATACCATGCTCTGGGTGCTTGCTTTAGGCCATATAAAGCTCGGTGGAGTTTGTACACTCGGTGTGGGTATCTCTCACTCTCAAAACCCGAGGGCTGCCTCACATACACTTCTTCCTCGATCACCCCATTCAAGAAGGCACTCTTCACATCCATTTGGTACAATTTGAACCCTTTAGCAACTGCAAATGCTAGAAGGATCCGAATTGCCTCCAAACGGGCAACAGGAGCAAATGTCTCCTCATAATCTATCCCCTCCTGCTGCGAAAACCCCTGAGCAACCAACCTCGCTTTGTTTCTCACAATCTCACCACTCTCATCCCTCTTGTTCTTGAACACCCACTTGGTTCCTATGGGATGTCAATTTGGAGGTGGTTCTACTAACTTCCACACCTGATTTCTCTCAAAGTTTTCAAGCTCTTCATGCATGGCATTGACCCAATCAGAATCAGATAAAGCGTGTCCAACATTTTTGGGCTCAAAAGACGCGACAAAAGCAGAATGAGCATAATGAGAGATGTTCTGTGACCTCGACCGTGTAGTGCGTTCATCCAAGTTCCCGATGATCTTCGAAGGTGGATGATCCCTCTGCACCAGCCGGGGAGCTTCTCGCCTCGAGATTGCCTCCCCCTCAACATCAGCTTCCACTTGAACTCGATCTGGAGCGCGACTCGACGAAGGTGTAGCAGAGGGGCCGTCGTCGAACGTCGTGGTAGTAGTGGAAGTAGAAGGTACGCGATCTCCACACGGTGCATGAATCTCCTCATCGTCTTCATCATCAAGCTGTTCTTCCTCAAAGATGGGCTGTCCCAAGTCATCATCACCTGCACACTCAAAAACAGAAGAGCTACACGGAATGGTCTCGTCAAAGGTGACTTCGCAAGTCTCCATGATTTGGTTAGTTTCAAGATTGAGCACACGATATGCTCGAGAGTGATTAGCATAACCAAGAAAAATTCCATCCATCGAACGAGACTCAAACTTGTCCAAATTTCCTTTCTTTAAGATGAAACACTTGCAACCAAAAACCCGAAAGTGACTCACACGGGGGGAACGACCATGGAAAAGCTCATAGCAAGTTTTCTTCTTGAAAGCACGAAGGAAAATCCGATTTGAAACATAGCAAGCTGTGTTCACCGCTTCTACCCAATACTTCCTAGGAGTCCTATGCTCATCTAGCATCGTCCTAGCCATCTCACAAAGTGTTCTATTCTTTCTCTCTACAACACCATTCTGACAAGCAACATATGGCGAAGAGTATTGATGTTCGAGACCAAGATCACGACAGAAGGCGTCAAAACGAGTGTTCTTAAATTCCGTACCATTGTCGCTACGTATAGCTCTCATGGCACCACCATTACTCTCGTTTTTCAACCTCAAAATCAGATCTCGAACAAAATCAAAAGTCTCATCCTTCGACGCCAGAAAGAACACCCAAGCATACCGAGAAAAGTCATCAACAACCACAAGAACATACCACTTCCCACCAACTGAACGAACTCGAGCGGGGCCAACCAAATCCATGTGCAAAAGCTCCCCTGGACGCTCAGTCATAACATCTGTCAAAGGTGGGTGAGAAGCAGCAACCATTTTTCCATGCCTACAAGGTGCACAAACCAAATCTTTCTCGAACTTGAGCTTGGGCAATCCTCGGATAAGGTCAAGAGCACTCAAGCGTGTGAGTAAATCAAAGCTCACATGACCCAATCTCCTATGCCACTTCCAAAGCTCAGAAGAAGTACCAGCGATCAAACACCGTGAAGGACCAAAAGATCGAGAAAAATCAGCACGAAAAATCTGTCCCTCAGGAATGATCATACACACAAGGTCACCTCGAGAATCAAGAATTTTCGAATCACCACGCTTAAATCGAACCTCATAACCCTCATCAAGAAGCTGAGAAACTGAGAGCAAATTGAAACCAATATTCTTGACAAGTGCAACCCGCTTCAACATGAAAGTGGCGCTCACCTGAATAGCACCCTCAGACAACACTCTACCTCTACCCTTATCCCCGAAAGTGATGTACTGCCTGGACACCACCGGGGTGAGACTGGAGAACCACTTACCATTACCTGTCATATGTCTCGAGCAGCCAGAATCCATCAACCAAAAGTTCTACAAGCCTCCCACCTGCACAATCAAAAGCGAGAACGAGAATGAGCGAATGACTCGACACTGGGGTTAGCACAAAACGAGTCAAACCAGTGTCGGGCCATCTGCTCAAAAGAGGGGTTAGCAAAATCAACTCTACCACGTGAAACCCTCTCGTCTCTCACCATCGGACCTCTAGCACCACGCGGGGGAAAACGTGGCCTAGACTCTCTCCTAGCCTCAAAGCTACGGTCGAACCACCCTGAACCAAACTGACCGCGAAACGGAGGCCGCCTAGCAAACTCACGAACAGCTGAAACACCACGACTAGCAACCACAGGAACTGTGCGCACAAAGGCGTCGCCTCTCAGCCAGGGTGAACGAGACACAGGCACACTACGAGAAGAGTAGTACCTGTCCCTGTTCCCCACCTCCTTCTCTCTTCTCACCTCCCTCTTCTTCCTCCAACAAAACTCCTCAAGGTGTCCATCCCTTCCACAATGCTCGCAATGGAAGCGGACTGGCTTTGGCTTTGGGGTTTCTCTCGGCTGTGCCCTCTCTCTCGGCTGGTAAACCCCACTCCTCACAAAGGTCACTCTCCTCTGAAAGTTCTCTGACTTAGGTGGAAACTTGGGAGGATCTGGAGTGGTGTCAAGCTTGTTCAGCAAGTGGTTTGGTTTGGGTGTGAAGGTGTTCTTGAGAATGGTTTTTGGTGGGTTTGTGGGAATGTTTGCGGTGGAGCTCTCTGGATCTCTCTCTCTCTCACCACTACTCTCACCAACCTTCTCAGAACCAAGACCACAACCATCAGCTCTCTAGAAACTAGCAATCAACATCTTGAGCTGAGGCTCATGACCAGACAACCAACCCAAACACTGTCTCAGCTCATCATTCTCATCTTGCAATCTATTCACACACTGTTCTAGCTCAACATTCTTCAATGCAACAACATCACAAGCAGAACAGGAATTTGCAATAGGAGATTTAAGTTGTGCTTCAAGTGAACTAATCATGGTGCGTGATTCAAGCAACTGAGCATGCAAAGCAGGACAAGAAGTACAAGCACCTAGCAAAGATGACCTAGACTTTAACTCAGCAAGCTCAACTCTAGCATCCTCTAGTTCATCCAAGCAAGTCATGTGTTTCTCCTTAAGCACAACAAGATCAGCAATATGCACATCACAGAACGAGCATTCTACCAAATCAGACACAAGAGGAGCATCTTTCAAAACAGCAATCTCAGACTCTAGCTTAGCTGCTCTCTCCCTAGACTCGCAAAGCAAAGACTCAAACTCCATAGCCTTCTTTCCAGTCTCAGAAAGCAAGGTCTCAAGCTCAGCCACTCTATCCTTGGACTCTCCTAGCAAGGACCTAAACTCCCTCTTTTCCTTGTTGGTCTTCCTAAGCACATCATCGCGGTTATCGACCAACTGCTCTAACCTAGCAATCTCCTGACGCAAAGAGGTGGGATCTGTCAATACCTCATCCTCGGAGTCGGAGTCGGAGTCGTCCTTGCTCTTCACGGAGTCGTGCGCCATGGTGCAGTAGTCGACGGCGGCGAAGGAGATGCCGTTGAAGCTGCGGTTCAAGCTCTTCTTCTCCTTGCGGTGGCCGCGGTCCTCATCTTCACTGCTTGAGCTTGACAACGTGTTGGTGGAGCTTCTGTCGATGTCGCTCGCATCAGCCACCATCGCTCGAGATCTGTGCTTCTTGTGTCCACCGTGCTTGTTCTTGGATCTTCTCTCGTCCTTGTTCTTCTGCTTGGAGCGGTACTCATCCTTGGGACGGTGCTTGTGGTCGTCTCGCGGGCGGTGCTTGCGGTTGTAGTCGTTCTTGATCTCCTCGGGGCACTCGGCGATGAAGTGGCCCATCTTCCCGCATCTGTAGCACGTACTCCCGGCACGCCTCGAACCCTTCCGGTTCTGGTACATCCGCTCGAACCTCCTCGTGAGCAACGCGAGATCCTCCTCGCTCAGCACCTCATACTCTTCATCTGGAAGGGACACAAGAGAAGACAAAGCAAAGTGTCTAGGAGTGTTAGCATGTCCATATCCAGAGCCACCGACTAGAGCCAGACTATGGGGATCAGTCGGACTCTTAGCCTTGGCAAGCAACTGTCTGTCCACCTCGGAAGACTTCAACTTCGAGAAAAGCTCATCAACAGAAAGAGTCTCATAATTTGCCGACTCCATGATCGCCTCAACCTTGGCACCCCACACGGATCTATCAAGTGCTTGCAGGAGCTTGAGAGCTCGGTCATGATCCGAGTATGGGAGCACGGTAATGTTGGCTTACATGTTGTTGACAATCGAAGTGAAACGCTGAAACAAAGCATCAACAGACTCTCCTGGCAAATGAGCAAAATTCTCATACTCTCTCCTGTACATCGAGAAAAGCCTAGCCTTGACATGGCTATCACCACCGTGGGCTACCTTGAGCTTCTGCCAGATCTGGCAAGCTAGGTCCTCGCCCAAAACACGCTCAAACTCCTCGGCAGACAAAGCACGGAACAAGTAGTCAACAGCTCGGGCATTCGCCTCAAATCTATCCTTTGCATCCTGGGCATCTAAGTTGGTGGGATTGACATAGTTTTCATCCTTCGTCACATCCCACAGCAACTTTCCTTTGCCTCGCAAGAAAGCGCCCATACGCGCAACCCAGTTCGGGTAGTTCTTCCCATCGAAGTGCGGAGGGCCGGAACCCCGATCTTGGTACGCCATCTTTGGATCTTAGACTGGTTAGAGTCGCAAAGACCCGTAACCAGCTTTGATACCAGTTGAAGGACCGAAACGGCGACCAGAGAGGGGGGGAGTGAATGGGAGCCGATAAAAATTCTTTCTAATCGATCCGGCTATTCTCCCAAAACAACTCCGAAACCTCCGAGAGCAATCTTGCCAAGATCACGTAGCCACTGACAAGCTACTGACCCTAGGAACAAGAAACGAGCAGCGGAACTCGAACCAATCGAAACGAACACCAAAACGACCCGAAACTCGGCTCGATCTAACACACCCAGAGGGGGGCGGTTAAACCGGCCAGGGGGGGCGGTTACACCGCCCGGGCCTGGGTGGCTCGGGAAAAAGTCAAAACAAAAGTGGATCTCCCAAACCGCTTGAGCTCTTGAGACGAGATTTTGGTCAGATGATCTAGACCTCCAGTGGAGTGTTTTCCCAAAAGATCTCGGCCTCTAACTCAGTACAACTCCTGGAATTGCAGATCTCGCGAAGAACACCATGACCTCGAGTTCATCCCGAAAATCTCAAATCCAGAGCGATTCTCGGCGTTTGGGGGCAAAGGATCACCAGCAAAAGAGGCACAAGGCACTCATACGTGAATCCCCAAAGAAATCCGAGAGAAAACGCCCTAGAACAAGAAGAACGAAAATCCCCCAAAAATAGCTCCGAAAATACCCACGAAAATAGAAAAAGGAAAGGGAGCTCGGGAAATCAAATCATGGCACAAAGATGAGCAGCACAAACTCCATCACATAACCATGAATTCACCTATACAAAACTAAGAAAGATTCGAAGTAGTTCTAGGTGGAGGGGATGAAGGGAAAACAAGTTCAAAGTAAAACCTAAAGAGATAACTAGAGAGATCACAGCCACCAGCCCTGAAGGGGCCTATTAGTAGTCCAAGTGGTGGTGCTCTAAAGACTAAACTACCCCTAAGTGATACATACCCCTCAGGGGCAAATTTGACATTCGGTTCTCAGATATTTTCCGGCTCGGGCACCTTCCACTGCAAGCTAGCTTCCCTCCGACGCAAGCCTTGCAGTCACGCCGCGTGTCCTCCGGATCGAAGCTCCTCGACGCCGTTTTTGGGCCGGCCCAGGGGGAGGCGGTTAAACCGCCCCTGGGGGGCGGTTAAACCGCCCCTGGGGGGCGGTTAAACCGCCCCTGGCTGGTCACCTCAGCCCAGCTACCCAATCTCGCCTCGTCGAGTCCTCGGTTCTTGGTTTTGAGGCCCAAACCAAGGGAAACCGTCCACCGATGATTTTGTGGCCAAATCACCAAACCCCGCGCGCAAACTTCGGTTGTTAGCCGCCACCTTGCGCCGGCTTCTCGTCCGCGTACGAGCTTCGGTTGTGAGCCGCTACCTCGCACCGGAACCACGTCCCCTTGCTCGTTCTTGCCAGCATGTGAACCGCACTTGATCCACCGGCCACCGGGTCCCTCAAACCAAGCCTACTTGTCTCTCCGCTCCTCGGAGGCCGCCATGGCTAAGACCTTTCGCGCCTGTTCTTCACCTGCACCAATGCAACCAAGCCGCATTCTACACCTGCAATACTTGAGCCAAGGGAGACGTCAATCCACACCACGTTGTCAATCACTCATCACACCAGGAAGCAACCATCCACCGGTCCTCGGACGCACTGGGTCCTCAACCTAAATGGCCTCCAATGAAAAAAGTTTGACTACTAAAGTTGTAGCCATCGTCGATGGCTTCGATTTGGACTTATGGAACACATGATTTGGAATTTGGAGCTACGAGATATGGCCCCCGAAATACATGCTGCACAGAGAGCCCAAAATCAGACAGATTATCTTACAACGCATTTTCAGGGACCTTAACTTCGTTTTCAAGACAAGTCATGAACAGAAAATTTGGAGAAATTTCGTACTACACAATTTAGGCTCTGAGTTTGCCCTATTTGGAGTCCAGACATGGGAGATATGACATCAGGAAGGAAGGACTTCGAATCTGAAAATTCTGGGCAAGTTGGATCTTAAGGAAATCAAGTTTGCTTAACTCCCAAGCAAGATCTCATGCAAGGAAGGATGAGGAGCACCCCAAAGCTTCCCCTACAACTCTCTAAACACCAGTACACCATTAATCTCCTCTAGCAAGACACTCAAAAAACCTCCTATGGCGATTGAGTGACAAGATCAATAAAGAAGATCGTTCGGATCGTCTATACGAAGTGTAAGCACCTCCTCTCATCACATCACTTTGGCTTGATCAAAAATCATGGATGAAACACACCATTGCCACCATGGAGTCGCTGGTGTACCAATGGTGTTGACCTTGAGGCCAAAGGATGCGCGACATGATGCCCTAAAGACAACAAGATCAAGACATCAACATCTCCGGATCCATACACAAGAAGATACAAATGTCATCAGGTTTTTGCACGACCTCAGAAACAAACAATAGAACATATATGGATTTTCAGAACCACCATGAAGTTCATGTTCCAACAGATCAAGCGGCAAGGCAATCGGAGGTTCCTACGAGCGGTAATGGCCAAATTATCAAACGTCGCACGTCTTGAAATCAGCTCAGGACAGCACGCAGCGCCGGAATAGAATGAGCATAATTCCCTCAATTGAACTCCGATTTTGATGACCGACCATCCATTGGAAAGGCAATTTCCTAAGCTATTCAATAAAAATATATTTTGGTATATGTTCTGTACTGGATGCAGGGGTAAATCTACGAACAATAGGCAGCAGCAAGACGATGACAACAAGGAAGAAGAGATGGAGAAGATGATCATGAAGAGAAGATGGGGCTGAAGGACCGATTAGGCGACCAGAGAGGGGGGAGTGAATGGGAGCCGATAAAAATTCCTCTCAAGATCCGGCTTCTCCCAACTCAACTCCAAAGCCTACAAACCGACCTTGTCAAGATCACGTAGCTATTGTGAGGCTACTGACCCTAGGAACAAGATCAACACAGCGGAAATCGAATCGACCAAACCGAACAAGAATCTAACAAGAACAACCCAAAACAACACTTCTCGGCCAGGGGCGGTCACACCTCTCCCCAGGGGCGGTTGCACCGGTCTTGCCTGGTATTCAGCCAGGGGCGGTCACACCGCCCTCAGGGGGCGGTTGCACCGGTCTGCCCAGGAAGCTCGGGAAAAACTCAAACTCAAAGTCAACTCGCGAACGGATCTCCCAAACGGCTTGAGCTCTCGAGACGAAACTTTGGGTAGATGTATACACTTCAAGGAGAGGCTATGCCCCAAAAATCTCGGCCTCTAACTCTCTAGAACTCTGGGAATTTCAGATCTAGCGAAGAACAACCACACCTCGAGTTCATCCAGAAAACTTCAAATCTAGACCGATTCTCGGCATTTGGGGGCAAGGGATCACCGAGAAAAGAGGCACAAGGCACTCATGCATGATTCCCCTAAAGAAATCCGAGAGAAAACGACCTAGAACATGAAGAACGAAAATCCCCCAAAAATAGCTCCGAAAATAGCTCCGAAAAGGGGAAAAAGAAAAGTAGCTCAGGAAATCAAAACATGGCACAAAGATGAATAGATTAAGCTCAATCAAACAACCATGAATTCACCTATACAAACTACAAATGATTCAAACAAATAGTTCTAGGTGGAGAGGATGAAAGGGAAGGGAAAACAAACAAGCCTAGAGAAAATAAACTAGAGAGATAGCAGCCACCAACCCCTAGTGTCGGACTTTGGGTCCGGCAACCCACTAGGGGTACCCAAGTGGTAGATTTATAGGCAAGGGTGATCGCAAGGCTAGGGAGCTCGAGGTAACACAAGAGACGTAAGGTTTATACAGGTTCAGGCGGCCAGGAGGCACAAACCCTATGTCCTGTGTTCGGTGGTGTCTTGTATTGATGAACTGGCCAAAGCTCTTGAGCAATGGCGAGTCGAGGAGCGGTTACAATGGAGGAGATGGGATGGATGAGAGATGTTTTGGGTGCCTGGGATGTGATGGATGCCCTTAGGGGGTTGCCCTAGGCCGCCTTATATAGGCTGACGGCCTAGGGATACAAGTCGGTTTGCCTTGCGGGCCAAGTCTTCGTAATCTTGTGCGCCAAGTGCGGGGCTTCTTGTGGGTCGGGCCATGGGTCGGCCCGCATCACTATTGGACGTGGGCCCAGGCCGAGTATAATCCTGGTCGGTGAGGGGCCCCTAGGTACCAATATCCCACAAGTCCCCGAGCAACATGCAGGCGCGTGGAGAGCTGTCGATGAAGAGGCGAGGCCATCATAAATGGTTGAAGCATCTTGATCACTAGGCCGACACAAGGGTGTGCGGTGCTGATTAAAAATCGGGGCTGATCTTGATCAGGACCGTGTGGCTGGGTGCCATCCGGTGGCCGAGTCGAACTCCTGATGGTGCCGAGTCACTTCGAGAAAAAGAAAATGATCCGACTTGTCGGGGCATATGGAGAGCGACTGAAAGGAGCTCTCCATATGGAGTAGTCCCCGAGCATTGATGTGATTAGCATAATCGGACCAATGGTCAAAGAAGAAAAAATAATCCAAGCCTAAAAAGCTGTTGGGCCGACCAAAGGATAGGAACGCCACGACAGCCTGGCCTGGTCAAGGTACGAACAGGGATCCCGTGACCGTCGCATGCATGCATGCAAGGAAACAACCAAAAGCGTTACAGCGACATAAAGGCGGGCCAGCACATTGAGGCGTGGATTCGGCGCGATCTGGAAGTCACGCGTGAACAGTAACGGTGACCTGTTGTTGGTGGTCATTACGATACGATTTCGCCACCAACATTCCGTCACATTTCAGGCTCATCTTGCTCATAATAAAGTGAAAATTGGTTATTTCTAATGAGTTCCACAAGTTTTGTATAATTTGTGAGTGCAGAAGCAAGCAAGAAAAAGATGAAGAACTTTGGACACAAAGCCAGGCCGGCCGGCCTAGCATAGGCCGACCGGCCCCCTTCTGTGCCCCTTTGCCACGTTATTGATCCAAGAGATCCCAAATACAACACCAAAGATCCTGAGACGTGAGATCAACGTCGGTTTGATCCAAGGACCCGAAAGGCCTAAGCTACACTTGCATGGATTGAAGGGCCCACCAACCTTGGATTATCGGACAGCTTTGATCCAAAGCAACTATTACCGACCTCAGGGAGCAATCCAGAGCGTCCCTGAAGAAGGCGGTGCCACGGGGCAGCCAGGCCAGGCCGATCGGCCTGGCCTAGGCCGGCTGGCCTCCCCCAGAGGCCGCCACGTGCCCCCCTTCGCGTGGCAGTTAAGCAGAGGGTTAGCTTAAGCTTGACGCCTGCAACCGCCCTTGAAGACTATAAAAGGGACCCCCCCCTTCACCTTGAGAAAGGATTCATCAATTCATCCAAAGGAGAGAAGAGAAGTCTAGAGAGGAGTTTTCATCTTTAGAGTTAGATTAGGGAGAGAGTGGGTGAGTTGCTTGGGTGACAGCCAACCTTTATAGAGAGAGTCCGGGATTTCCTCTCGGTCTCATCTCAATATTTCCACCCCAGAGGAGTATACTTCAAGAGTTATCTTCAGTAAGTCATCGGTCCCTTGCCTTTAGTACCTCGCTAGTTTACGAATTACTTTTAGCAATCTATTTTATTTATATTTGATCTGCGGGTACCTAAGTCTGCGTGAGTGACAGCGACTATTGTTTGGGGTTTCCTCTATAGCCTTTCGCGTTGGGTGGAGGTCAGTGGCTGATAGGTTAGGCGTGGTGCCTGTGCTGGCTAGCCATCTCAGGTTGTGTTGCACCCCACGGAGCTGCAGTGGTAGGCGGCAGGTGGTGACAGTCCTGTCCGTCCTTTGTACTCCACCACGTTCGGGTGTACTCATAACAATAGTGCTGAGCCCGAAAGAACCCCTCTCTCACCCCGTTCTGAGTTCTTTCCGTTCTAGCCGTCGAAGCAGATCAGATTAGATATAGATAGTTTGTCTAGGGTAACAAGTAGCTAACTAAAGTCAAGCTCTCTACCCACTTACCTTGTGCTCCCTGGTGGATCCGGTTAGAAAAGTTCTAGGCTAGTCACGTCTACCGTTCCTTGGATTCGATATCCAGGTTCTTACTCCCCTAGTGAAAGGCTACATCGTACTCCGTGCGCTTGCGGATTTAGTTAGGCTAAGGAGTGCCAACAAGCTTTTCTGGCGCCGTTGCCGGGGAACGGTAGTAACACTAGTATAGGATCTTTTTAGCCGTACACTTTACCCCCATAAATATCTATCACATGGAGTTTTCTCCTAGTTATCTGACGGTTCCATCTAGCGAGTATTTGGAACCGCCTTCATCTTGCCACCCCATTCCACCTCATGGCTTCAAGATCCGTCCCAGTCTCGTTGCCATGGTTCGTGCACAGTCTTTCGGTGGAACGAAAGACTAAAGTCCCTATGCTCACTTGCAGGTTTTTGAAGAGAATTGCTCTCTTCTTATTTACCCAGCGTCAACCAAGACATTATTCTATGGAAACTTTTCCCATTTTCTCTGATGGGAAATGCAAAATCTTGGTACGACCGGACTGCAAGGAGATTTAGCGGAGATTGGATCAAATTGAAGGACAAATTTTGTCTGTTCTTTTACCCTGTCTCCAAGATCTTAAAGCTCAGAGTCGAGTTGATGACATATCAGCAAGGTGGTGAGTCACTTGGAGCCACGTGGGAGCGATTTATTCAGCTGGCCAACTCAGGGCCACAGCATAACATTCCAGAGGAAATGCTTATGCAGCATTTTGTTGGTGGATTGAAGCCGGAAAGTGCACAGTTCTTGAACATCACTTCCGTAGGGTCAGTGTTATACAAGACAATGGACGAGGTACGAGAAATCTTGGAAAAGGTTCTCAGCTCTACCGAGTACACAGGAGTCTTCGACGACCCACCAACACCACCAACAACCCCCACAGACAAGCAGCCAATCCTTGCCCTTACCTTTGATCCACCTCCTCCGATCATAGAGGAAGTGAAGGACCGAAACGGCGACCAGAGAGGGGGAGGGGAGTGAATGGGAGCCGATAAAAAATCTTTCCAACCGATCCGGCTATTCTCCCAAAACAACTCCGAAACCTCCGAGAGCAATCTTGCCAAGATCACGTAGCCACTGTCAAGCTACTGACCCTAGGAACAAGAAACGAGCAGCGGAACTCGAACCAATCGAAACGAACACCAAAACGACCCGAAACGCGGCTCGATCTAACACACCCAGGAGGGGCGGTTAAACCGGCCAGGGGGGCGGTTAAACCGCCCGGGCCTGGGTGGCTTGGGAAAAGTCAAAACAAAAGTGGATCTCCCAAACCGCTTGAGCTCTTGAGGCGAGATTTTGGTCAGATGATCTAGATCTCCAGTGGAGTGTTTTCCCAAAAGATCTCGGCCTCTAACTCAGTACAACTCCCGGAATCGCAGATCTCGCGAAGAACACCATGACCTCGAGTTCATCCCGAAAATCTCAAATCTAGAGCAATTCTCGGCGTTTGGGGGCAAAGGATCACCAGCAAAAGACGCACAAGGCACTCATACGTGAATCCCCCAAAGAAATCTGAGAGAAAACGCCCTAGAACAAGAAGAACGAAAATCCCCCAAAAATAGCTCCGAAAATACCCACGAAACAGAAAAAGGAAAGGGAGCTCGGGAAATCAAATCATGGCACAAAGATGAGCAGCACAAACTCAATCACATAACCATGAATTCACCTATACAAACTAGAAATGATTCGAAGTAGTTCTAGGTGGAGGGGATGAAGGGGAAAACAAGTTCAAAGTAAAACCTAAAGAGATAACTAGAGAGATAGCAGCCACCAGCCTTGAAGGGGCCTATTAGTAGTCCAAGTGGTGGTGCTCTAAAGACTAAACTACCCCTAAGTGATACATACCCCTCAGGGGCAAATTTGACATTTGATCTTCAGATATTTTCCGGCTCGGGCACCTTCCACTTCAAGCTAGCTTCCCTCCGACGCAAGCCTTGCAGTCACGCCGCGTGTCCTCCGGATCGAAGCTCCTCGATGCCGTTCTTGGGCCAGCCCAGGGGGGCGGTTAAACCGGCCCTGGGGGGCGGTTAAACCGCCCCTGTCAGCCCACACGGCCCAGCTGCCCAAGTTCGCCTCGTCGAGTCCTCGGTCCTTGGTTTTGAGGCCCAAACCAAGGGAAACCGTCCACCGATGATTTTGTGGCCAAATCACCAAACCCCGCGCGCAAACTTCGGTTGTTAGCCGCCACCTTGCGCCGGCTTCTCGTCCGTGTACGAGCTTCGGTTGTGAGCCGCTACCTCGCACCGGAACCACGTCCCCTTGCTCGTTCTTGCCAGCATGTGAACCGCACTTGATCCACCGGCCACCGGGTCCCTCGAACCAAGCCTACTTGTCTCTTCGCTCCTCGGAGGCCGCCATGGCTAAGACCTTTCGCGCCTGTTCTTCACCTGCACCAATGCAACCAAGCCGCATTCTACACCTGCAATACTTAAGCCAAGGGAAACGTCAATCCACACCACGTTGTCAATCACTCATCACACCAGGAAGCGACCATCCACCGGTCCTCGGACACACTGGGTCCTCAATCTCCCCCTTGATGAGTGCATTGACAACACACACATAGTAACCAATTGATATGAAGAAAATATAAAAGAAATCAAAAACAAGACTCAAGCAAGTGACTAAAAGCAAGAACAAGCCGAGAACAAAGTCACTCTGCAAGAGAAAGCTCCAGAAACGCCGACCCTTCAAGAAGAAGCGAAAGGGCTCAACACCATCGGCAAAAGAGCAAAAGCACAAAGCACAAATCACAAACTTCAAATCCTCCAACTCACATTTCAGGACTCTCAAAGCACTCCCCCTGCAAAGATGCAACTCCCCCTGAACAAGTGAACTTGTGCGTGCGAAAAACACTCAAAAATGGCTCAACTCTCCACAAAGCTTGTGCTCTCAGCACAGAGGCGGTTAAACCGCCCAGGGGGGGCGGTTAAACCGCCCCTGGCAGATGACCAAGGCCAAAAATGCCAAAAATGCACAAACCAACTCGCAACGATGCCGTTTCAACTTGAAAACCTTCCACATGTGCCCAGCAAGATATTCCAATGATCAAACTCTCAGAAACTTCACAAATTTTCAGAAAACCTCATTTGGGCAAAACTTTCAACCTCTCACACAATTTCGACAAATTCTAGAGCAAAAGTTTTCTTCAAAATTCAGCAACAACTCCCCCTTGCCAAATGCTCCAGAAATTCTCCCCCTTGTTGACAATGCACACATCAAGTCAAAATGTACAAAATGCAACTACAAGCTTCTCAAATATACAATGAGCAATACAAAATGCTACAAGTTAGAGAGGAGGCAAACTAGATAGTTCATCATGTCACACGGGCATTGCCATCAAGAAGGTGAAGACATATATCCAATTGACAAAGCCATGAGCAAATTGTGGATTTTTATCAAAAATGTCACCGCATGAGCAAAGTCCTAACCATGGATTGTTTAAGCAAAAATAAACTTCATCTCACCAAAATCATGAAAGGACAAGCATTCTTGACAAAAGATCATCATAAAAGCATAGAGACATGAGCATAAATTTCAGCAAATATTTCTTTTTCTCATCTTTCTTCTTTCATGCATAGACATCTCATTTTTCAAGTTTTTCAAGTTAAGCATGGTACATGAAATGTCTTTGCGACAGAAAGAAGCTTATGCTCCTCCACAAGATAAAGCATGGGCTAAACATTTACAATGACAAAGGTCTTTGACCCAATTGAAAAGAATATCATACCCTAACATGATCTTAAGCCAAATATAGCCATTTCGGCTCAAACAAGACATGCAAAGGCATTTACTCATGGGTGAAGGATTTAAGTTCAGTTTGTCATTTTAATTCGAAAAGAGACTATCTCAAAAGAATATATATCAAAACCATCAAGAGCATAGCCATCTATACAAGTAATCCCTAGCCAGCCTGCCTAAACTCTAAGATGTAGCAAGTTGTACCAATCACTGCATATAGGAGAAGCTCATCCTTTCTCCACATGATCTCTCAGAAAGTGGTACCTCACTTCTATGTGTTTGGTTTTGGAATGAAGCACGGGATTTTTGGCTATGCTTATGGCACTGGTGCTATCACAAAGAAGTGGAACATGGGACATGTCTAAGCCAAAATCTCTCAAGGTGTATGTGATCCAAAGCAACTGAGAATAGCAGCTAGCAGCAGCAACATACTCGGCTTCAGTGGTGGATTGGGCTACACTACACTGCTTGCGAGAAGACCAAGACACAAGAGACGAACCAAGAAACTGACACTGACCAGAAGTAGACTTGCGATCAACACGACATCCAGCAAAATCCGCATCAGAAAAGCCATGAAGTGCAAGAGTGGAATCGGCAGAATACCAAAGACCCAGCTCAGGAGTAAACTTGAGATACCTGAAAATCCTCTTGACGGCCTGACGATGTGAAGTCCTCGGTGAAGCCTGAAAACGAGCGCACAGACACACGCTGAACTGTATGTCCGGCCTCGTCGCCGTCAAGTAGAGGAGGGAGCCGATCATGCTCCGGTACTCCTTCTGGTCCACTGGTTCTCCGTCCTCATCCGCATCCAAAGCTGTAGTCGTACTCATCGGCGTAGTCATCGGCTTGGAGTCGCTCATGTCGAATTTCTTGAGGATGTCCTTGGTGTACTTGCTTTGGTGCACGAATGTCCCATCCTTGGTTTGCTTGATCTGCAGCCCGAGAAAGAACTGCAACTCTCCCATCATCGACATCTCAAATTCCCTGCTCATATCGTCTGCAAACTTGGCAACAAGATCATGAGAAGAGCCACCAAAAATGATATCATCCACGTAAATCTGAACGATTAAAAGATCATTGCCATTTCTAAGCAAGAAGAGCGTCTTATCAACCTTCCCCATCACAAACCCCTTGCTAAGCAAGAACCCTCTCAACCTGCCATACCACGCTCTGGGTGCTTGCTTTAGGCCATATAAAGCTCGGTGGAGTTTGTACACTCGGTGTGGGTATCTCTCACTCTCAAAACCCGGGGGCTGCCTCACATACACTTCTTCCTCGATCACCCCATTCAAGAAGGCACTCTTCACATCCATTTGGTACAATTTGAACCCTTTAGCAACCGCAAATGCTAGAAGGATCCGAATTGCCTCCAAACGGGCAACAGGAGCAAATGTCTCCTCATAATCTATCCCCTCCTGCTGCGAAAACCCCTTAGCAACCAACCTCGCTTTGTTTCTCACAATCTCACCACTCTCATCCCTCTTGTTCTTGTACACCCACTTGGTTCCTATGGGATGGCAATTTGGAGGTGGTTCTACTAACTTCCACACCTGATTTCTCTCAAAGTTTTCAAGCTCTTCATGCATGGCATTGACCCAATCAGAATCAGATAAAGCGTGTCCAACATTTTTGGGCTCAAAAGACGCGGCAAAAGCAGAATGAGCATAATGAGAGATGTTCTGTGACCTCGACCGTGTAGTGCGTTCATCCATGTTCCCGATGATCTTCGAAGGTGGATGATCCCTCTGTACCAGCTGGGGAGCTTCTCGCCTCGAGATTGCCTCCCCCTCAACATCAGCTTCCATTTGAACTCGATCTGGAGCGCGACTCGACGAAGGTGTAGCAGAAGGGCCGTCGTCGAACGTCGTGGTAGTAGTGGAAGTAGAAGGTACACGATCTCCACGCGGTGCCTGAAATTCCTCATCTTCTTCATCATCAGGCTGTTCTTCTTCAAAGATGGGCTGTCCCAAATCATCATCACCTGCACACTCAAAAGCAGAAGAGCTACACGGAATGGTCTCGTCGAAGGTGACTTCGCAAGTCTCCATGATTTGGTTAGTTTCAAGATTGAGCACACGATATGCTCGAGAATGATTAGCATAACCAAGAAAAATTCCATCCATTGAACGAGACTCAAACTTGTCCAAATTTCCTTTCTTCAAGATGAAACACTTGCAACCAAATACCCGAAAGTGACTCACACGGGGGGAACGACCATGGAAAAGCTCATAGCAAGTTTTCTTCTTGAAAGCACGAAGGAAAATCCGATTCGAAACATAACAAGTTGTGTTCACCGCTTCTGCCCAATACTTCCTAGGAGTCCTATGCTCATCTAGCATCGTCCTAGCCATCTCACAAAGTGTTCTATTCTTTCTTTCAACCACACCATTCTGACAAGCAATACTCGTCGCCATATGTTGCTTGTCAGAATGGTGTTGTTGAGAGAAAGAATAGAACACTTTGTGAGATGGCTAGGACGATGCTAGATGAGCATAGGACTCCTAGGAAGTATTGGGCAGAAGCGGTGAACACAGCTTGCTATGTTTCGAATCGGATTTTCCTTCGTGCCTTCAAGAAGAAAACTTGCTATGAGCTTTTCCATGGTCGTTCCCCCCGTGTGAGTCACTTTCGGGTCTTTGGTTGCAAGTGTTTTATCTTGAAGAAAGGAAATTTGGACAAGTTTGAGTCTCGTTCGATGGATGGAATTTTTCTTGGTTATGCTAATCATTCTCGAGCATATCGTGTGCTCAATCTTGAAACTAACCAAATCATGGAGACTTGCGAAGTCACCTTCGACGAGACCATTCCGTGTAGCTCTTCTGCTTTTGAGTGTGCAGGTGATGATGACTTGGGACAGCCAATTTTTGAGGAAGAACAGCCTGATGATGAAGATGATGAGGAATTTCAGGCACCGTGTGGAGATCCTGTACCTTCTACTCCCACTACTACCACGACGTTCGACGACGACCCTTCTGCTACACCTTCGTCGAGTCGCGCACCAGATCGAGTTCAAGTGGAAGCTGATGTTGAGGGGGAGGCAATCTCGAGGCGAGAAGCTCCCCGGCTGGTACAGAGGGATCATCCACCTTCGGAGATCATCGGGAACATGAATGAACGCACTACACGGTCGAGGTCACAGAACATCTCTCATTATGCTCATTCTGCTTTTGTCGCGTCTTTTGAGCCCAAAAATGTTGGACACGCTTTATCTGATTCCGATTGGGTCAATGCCATGCATGAAGAGCTAGAAAACTTTGAGAGAAATCAGGTGTGGAAGTTAGTAGAACCACCTCCAAATTGCCATCCCATAGGAACCAAGTGGGTGTTCAAGAACAAGAGGGATGAGAGTGGTGAGATTGTGAGAAACAAAGCGAGGTTGGTTGCTCAGGGTTTTTCGCAGCAGGAGGGGATAGATTATGAGGAGACATTTGCTCCTGTTGCCCGTTTGGAGGCAATTCGGATCCTTCTAGCATTTGCGGTTGCTAAAGGGTTCAAATTGTACCAAATGGATGTGAAGAGTGCCTTCTTGAATGGGGTGATCGAGGAAGAAGTGTATGTGAGGCAGCCCCCGGGTTTTGAGAGTGAGAGATACCCACACCGAGTGTACAAACTCCACCGAGCTTTATATGGCCTAAAGCAAGCACCCAGAGCGTGGTATGGTAGATTGAGAGGGTTCTTGCTTAGCAAGGGGTTTGTGATGGGGAAGGTTGATAAGACGCTCTTCTTGCTGAGAAATGGCAAAGATCTTTTAATCGTTCAGATTTACGTGGATGATATCATTTTTGGTGGCTCTTCTCATGATCTTGTTGCCAAGTTTGCAGATGATATGAGCAAGGAATTTGAGATGTCGATGATGGGAGAGTTGCAGTTCTTTCTCGGGCTGCAGATCAAGCAAACCAAGGATGGGACATTTGTGCACCAAAGCAAGTACACCAAGGACATTCTCAAGAAATTCGACATGAGCGACTCCAAGCCGATGACTACGCCGATGAGTACGACTACAGCTTTGGATGCGGATGAGGACGGAGAACCAGTGGACCAGAAGGAGTACCGGAGCATGATCGGCTCCCTCCTCTACTTGACGGCGACGAGGCCGGACATACAGTTCAGCGTGTGTCTGTGCGCTCGTTTTCAGGCTTCACCGAGGATGTCACATCGTCAGGCCGTCAAGAGGATTTTCAGGTATCTCAAGTTTACTCCTGAGCTGGGTCTTTGGTATTCTGCCGATTCCACTCTTGCACTTCATGGTTTTTCTGATGCGGATTTTGCTGGATGTCGTGTTGATCGCAAGTCTACTTCTGGTCAGTGTCAGTTTCTTGGTTCGTCTCTTGTGTCTTGGTCTTCTCGCAAGCAGTCTAGCGTAGCCCAATCCACCACTGAAGCCGAGTATGTTGCTGCCGCTAGCTGTTGTTCTCAGTTGCTTTGGATCACATACACCTTGAGATACTTTGGCTTAGACATGTCCCATGTTCCACTTCTTTGTGATAGCACCAGTGCCATAAGCGTAGCCAAAAATCCCGTGCTTCATTCCAAAACCAAACACATAGAAGTGAGGTACCACTTTCTGAGAGATCATGTGGAGAAAGGAGATATTGAGCTTGCCCACGTTTCTACCCAAAACCAGCTTGCAGACATTTTCACTAAGCCACTTGACCAAGTTACCTTCACCCGCTTGCGAGGGGAACTTGGTGTGTGTGCGGTTTTCTGAGCTGAGTTTTGGAGGCTTATCTTGTAGCATATGTATTTTTGTGTACCATCTTTGTATCTTGATGTATATTTTTGTCCTGGTTTTGTATCTTGATTTCATCTTTTGTATCATATCTTAGGATGAGCTTCTCCTATATGCAGTGATTGGTACAACTTGCTACATTTTAGAGTTTAGGCAGGCTGGCTAGGGATTGATTGGGTGGATGGCTATGCTCTTGATGGTCTTGATATATATTCTATTGAGATAGCTTCTTTTCGAATTAAAATGACAAACTGAACTTAATACCTACACCCATGAGTAAATGCCTTTGCATGTCTTGTTTGAGCCGAAATGGCTATATCTTGCTTAAGATCATGTTAGGGTGTGATATTCTTTTCAATTGGGTCAAAGACCTTTGTCATTGTAAATGTTTAGCCCATGCTTTATCTTGTGGAGGAGCATAAGCTTCTTTCTGTCGCAAAGACATTTCATGTACCATGCTTAATTTGAAAAACTTGAAAAATGAGATGTCTATGCATGAAAGAAGAAAGTTGAGAAAAAGATATATTTGCAAAAATTATGCTCATGTCTCTATGCTTTTACCATTGCACACACTTGCACACATGGGTGCTAAGCGGTTGCATGTTGTTTGCCGGAGAAGTCTCCCATGAGAAGTGAACACATGGCTCCGTGCTTTGACATGACATGAGGTAGAACTTGGGCGTTTATGATGATCCTTTGTCAAGAATGCTTGTCCTTTCATGATTTTGGTGAGATGAAGTTTATTTTTGCTTAAACAATCCATGGTTAGGACTTTGCTCATGCGGTAACATTTTTGATAAAAATCCACAAATTTGCTCATGGCTTTGTCAATTGGATATATGTCTTCACCTTCTTGATGGCAATGCCCGTGTGACATGATGAACTAGCTTGTATGCCTCTTCTCTAATTTGTAGCACTTTGTATTGCTCATTGTATATTTGAGAAGCTTGTAGTTGTATTTTTGCATTTTTGCTGTGCTGCCTGTGTATACTCGGCAATGCCGACAGGAGCAACTCGGCAGTGCCGGTTTGATCAACTCGGCAGTGCCGACTTGTGCCACTCAGCGTCGGTTTTTGCACTTTGGGTTTTTTTTTCTGACCTTGATTCATGCATTGTCAACAAGGGGGAGAATATCTTGAGCATTTCTAAAAGAAGAGGGACAATTTTCTGGAAAGATTTTGAAAGTTTGTGCAAGATTGCATTTTCTAAAAGAGAAGCACATGTGAGTCATTTTTGAGTGTTTTTAGCACGCACAAGTTCACTTGTTCAGGGGGAGTTGCATCAATGCAGGGGGAGTGCTTTGAGTTTTCTGAGAAGTGATTTGGAGATTCGTGACTTGTTTTGTGCTTTTGCTCTTTTGCCGATGGTGTTGAGCCCTTTCGCTTCTTCTTGAAGGGTCGGCGTTTCTGGAGCTTTCTCTTGCAGAGTGACTTTGTTCTCAGCTTGTTCTAGCTTTTAGTCACTTGCTTGAGTCTTGTTTTCGATTTCTTTTATATTTTCTTTATATCAACGGTTACTATGTGTGTGTTGTCAATGCACTCATCAAGGGGGAGATTGAGGACCCGGTGTGTCCGAGGACCGGTGGATGGTCGCTTCCTGGTGTGATGAGTGATTGACAACGTGGTGTGGATTGACGTTTCCCTTGGCTCAAGTATTGCAGGTGTAGAATGCGGCTTGGTTGCATTGGTGCAGGTGAAGAACAGGCGCGAAAGGTCTTAGCCATAGCGGCCTCCGAGGAGCGGAGAGACAAGTAGGCTTGGTTCGAGGGACCCGGTGGCCGGTGGATCAAGTGCGGTTCACATGCTGGCAAGAACGAGCAAGGGGACGTGGTTCCGGTGCGAGGTAGCGGCTCACAACCGAAGCTCGTACGCGGACGAGAAGCCGACGCAAGGTGGCGGCTAACAACCGAAGTTTGCGCGCGGGGTTTGGTGATTTGGCCACAAAATCATCTGTGGACGGTTTCCCTTGGTTTGGGCCTCAAAACCAAGGACCGAGGACTCGACGTGGCGAAGATGGGCCGTTGGGCTGCTGGGCTGTATGTACCTGGCAGTGCCGAGTTGAACAACTCGGCAGTGCCGAGTACATGCACCCGACTGGGCTGGCCCAAGAACGGCGTCGAGGAGCTTCGATCCGGAGGACACGCGGCGTGACTGCAAGGCTTGCGTCGGAGGGAAGCTAGCTTGCAGTGGAAGGTGCCCGAGCCGGAAAATATCTGAGATCAAAATGTCAAATTTGCCCCTGAGGGGTATGTATCACTTAGGGGTAGTTTAGTCTTTAGGACACCACCACTTGGACTACTAATAGGCCCCTTCAGGGCTGGTGGCTATTATCTCTTTAGTTATCTTTTATTTGGCTTGTTTAGTTTTCCTCTTCCCTTCATCCCCTCCACCTAGAACTACTTCGAATCATTCCTAGTTTGTATAGGTGAATTCATGGTTATGTGATTGAGTTTGTGCTGTTCATCTTTGTGCCATGAATTGATTTCCCGAGCTCCTTCTTCCTTTTCTATTTTCGTGGGTATTTTCGGAGCTATTTTTGGGGGATTTTCGTTCTTCTCTATCTAGGGCGTTTTCTCTCGGATTTCTTTGGGGGATTCACGTATGAGTGCCTTGTGCCTCTTTTGCTGGTGATCCTTTGCCCCCAAGCGCCGAGAATCGCTTCAGATTTGAGATTTTCGGGATGAACTTGATGTCATGGTGTTCATCACAAGATCTGAGTTTCCGGGAGTTGTACTGAGTTAGAGGCCGAGATCTTTTGGGAAAACACTCCACTGGAGGTCTAGATCATCTGACCAAAATCTCGCCTCAAGAGCTCAAGCCGTTTGAGAGATCCATCCTCGAGTTGACTTTGGGGCTGTGCTGTTTGCGTGTACCCGGCACTGCCGAGTTGTGAAAACCGGCACTGCCGAGTACATAGACTCGAGGGGTGCTTTTGTGCTGTGTGTATTCGGCAGTGCCGAGTTCTGAAAACCGGCAGTGCCGAGTACACACACCCAGTGGCTGTTTCGGTGAAGTTTTTGGATTGAGGATTCTTTCTGTGTTTCTGCTGCATGTTTCTTGTTCCTAGGATCAGTAGCATCTCAGTTGCTACGTGATCTTGGCAAGATTGTGATACGAAGTCCGGAAGTGATTTTGGGGTGAAAGCCGGATTTGGAGAAGAAAATTTTATCGGCTCCCATTCACTCCCTCCCTCTCTGGTCGCCGTTTCGGTCCTTCACAATGCAAGAATAAACAACATTACACCATATCCTATGCCAGCAAGACATTGACCGGAGCACAGTTAACCTACACAACAACAGAGAAGGAACTCCTGGCAGTGGTGTTTGCCATGGATAAGTTCAGATCTTACTTGGTTGGTGCTAAGGTGATAGTATACACAGACCATACTGCACTGAAGTACCTCTTGACCAAGAAAGACGCTAAGCCACGACTCATCCGTTGGATTCTGCTCCTTCAAGAATTCGATTTAGAAATACGAGACAAGAAGGGGACAGATAATTGTGTGGCGGATCATCTCTCAAGAATGCAAGTTCAAGGGTCGGACCTTCCGATCAATGATTACCTCAGAGATGATACTCTCCTCAAGGTCACCACATCCAGTCCATGGTATGCAAATTTGGTAAATTTCATGGTGACTGGGTATGTACCTCCGGGAGAAGACAAGAAGAAGTTAATCTACCTTAGCAGATTTCACCTATGGGATGACCCTTATCTATTCAAAGTATGTGCTGATGGATTACTCCGAAGATGCATCCCTCACGAGGAAACACACAATGTCCTTGACCGTTGTCACTCATCACCGTACGGAGGGCATTACGGAACTTTCTGAACCCATGCAAAGGTCTGGCAAAGTGGATTCTTCTGGCCGACTATGTATGGAGACGCTAAGGAATTTGTACGGAGATGTGCCAGGTGTTAGAAACACGGGAACATCAACGCCAGTGATGCTATGCCACTGCAGAATAACCTCCAATTGGAGATTTTTGACGTATGGGGAATCGACTTTATGAGTCCTTTCCCTGCATCCGAGTAGTGTGAGTATATCCTGGTGGCAGTCGACTATGTTTCCAAATGGGTGGAGGCACTTCCGTGCATGGCAGCCGACTCGAAGAATTCAAGAAAGATGTTCGAAGAAGTCATCTTTCCCCGTTTCGGAGTACCCTGAGTCATGATCCGTGATGGAGGATCACACTTCATCGACAAGACGTTCCGGAAGTGCCTAAGCGACTTAGGAGTGAACCACCGAGTGGCTACACCTTATCACCCCCAGACCAGCGGGCAAGCAGAAACATCAAACAAACAAATCAAGAACATTCTGCAAAAGACGGTCAATGCAATGGGAATAGGGTGGAAGCGAAAGCTACCGGAAGCACTTTGGGCATATAGAACAGCATTCAAGACACCGATAGGGATGACTCCCTACCAACTGGTATACGGCAAGACGTGCCACTTACCAGTTGAGCTCGAATTTAAATCCCATTGGGCGATCAAGAGGTGGAATATGGATCTCCAAACAGCCGGACTCGAAAGAAGAATGCAATTGGCTGAACAGGATGAATGGAGGGAGAAGGCCTACCACAACGCCATGCTTTATAAAGAAAGAACAAAGAGATGGCACGACAAGCGCATCAAGATCAAGCATTTCAAAGCGGGAGATCAGGTATTGCTCTTCAACTCCCGTATTCGTTTGTTTGCTCATGGTAAGCTTAGAAGTAAGTGGGAAGGTCCTTTTAAAGTATTAGACGCCGCAGATCATGGCCAATAACCCTCCAGGATAATGAGAGAAATACTTTCAAGGCTAATGGCCAAAGATTGAAAATATTTCTCGAATCCGAAATGCCGAGGCTCAAAGAGATGGACGTCTACGAGCTAACCGAGATACCTAGTCCAGGTCCCGGCGGGACCTAAAAATGACCCTTATCTAGGATTGATTTCTGTCACACCCAGTTTTACACAAAACCCGAATGCTGCCATATGTGTGCCCAGGAAGTCCACACAACACATATAGCTTACAAATATGGTATTACAGAGAAAACAATGCTCGAATAAAGCAATTTACATCAGAGTTTACAAAGGACACATGCCTTAACACAGCGGAAGACTAATTTATTAACTATCATCTGGTAGAGCCTCAAGTCCACAGGGACACCGACTGGTTGACCACAGCTTAGATGCACGGAAGGTCTTCTGATAAATCTTCAGCCATTGCCTCACAAGCTGCTCCTTACTTAGCAAGTGTAAGTAATCCATCTTACTTAGCAAGTATAACAGGAATGCATGAAGGCTTAAGAAAGGCTTGACACGGCTAAACTGCATTTAGCACTTTTAGTTGGTTCATTTTAACATTAACCAAATTACTACAAGTGTAAGAACTCCCGGTTGTAACCCCATTAAAATTGTAAATAGCATTAGAACCATAGGGCATCATCAACTTCATCTTCTAATAAAAAAGGATCCAGGCCGCTCGTGTCTGTGAGCACGGCTATCATGATAGATGTACACTCTGCAGAGGTTTCGCCCTTTCCCCAACCGCTAGCGTAAAAGCTCAAAGGAGCTTTCAACCCAACCACGCACATACCACACTTCCGAGGTGTGAGTGCAAAGGGACGCTACAAGGCTTTTCACAAAACACCCTAACAAGCATAGTGGCCACTATCGTTTCGGCAAGGCACATGACCCTGAGGCATCGAGATCGACCCATACTCACGACGCTCCTCGAGCGGTATCAATGGCATCCAGAGCGCTAAACCAACAAGCGCAATGTGCAGAGCTCCCAGAGCGCAGGTAAGGCGCTCCCAACACGGGATATTGCCAACGGGGCAGAGCCTACGGATCTCATGTGGCAACATAAGATCGTCCTCGATAGATCAAGTCCACACTTAAAACCCATACCCCCCACTTAGTGCCTTTCGGTAACCACTAGCAAGCTAGAGACGTACATGTTACTTGTCCAAGACCAGAGCCATAATAGTTACGGCGGCGGCGACAGGTTCCTGGGTTGCCGCTTAATGAACCGGACCTTACGGAGAGACACTAGAGCATAAACGAAGCAAAGCTCTAGCTCCCTAAACCATGTTGCTAAAACGCAAGTTTTACCATTATGTTTAAGTGAACCATTAGATCATGATTAACAGTTATTTAAAAGGTGATGTAGCTGCGCTTAGCAAAAGATTACCCATATGCATAAACCCGGGATATCAAGGTACAGGATAAAAGACTAGGATTTGCCTTAAGGTGAACAAATTTAGACACATGCATATGTATGAACGTAATTTAAAGATGTGTAGGTAGCAAGGATTGTCCATGCTATACTTGCCTTAAATCCAGTTCATAGTTGCACAGGGCCTTCAGCTCCCGCTCTTCAAACTCTTGTTCTTCAAGATCCTTGAACGACATTCCTTCTCCTACTCGTAGCAATCATCCGAAGCAATCACTAAGAACAGTACATCATTCAAAAGAAAAGCTTTAAAAGATCGTTCTAAACGACAGAGCTCGGAAACGCACAAGAAACGCTGCAGACGGAACTACGATTAAAAGGAAACCACTATCGAGTGACTTCTGATTACAAGGCAAAAGACTAAGTGCTGGACATATTTTAATTCGATAAAATCATTCATATAGGTTATTTCAGAGAAACACCCTATTTAGAACTAACACAAGTTATATTTGTATTTGAAAAGCGGATGTAGACTTAGTCGAATTTTATTTGTAATTGTTTATGTACCAATTATACAAATTAACATTTACTTTTGAAAAGAGAGGTACATTAACATCTAATTGAATAACTTTATTCTTCGTGTTCGACTAATCAAATTATTATTAGAAAACAATTATAGTAGTATTAATCATATTAACTTTATTTATAAAACCGAGGTATGACCTACTTAACTTTTATTTAGAAAACCATATGAGATATATATATATTAGGTCAAGTTAATATTTAATTTAGAAACACCGAGGTATAGCTCTAGTTGGATTTTATTTAGAAACACAGTGAGATAGTATTAGTCAACTTAACACTAGTTATGAAAACCGTGGTGTAGACTTAATTTGTTTTTATTAGTAAAAGACATTTAAATAGATATTAATCAAATTAATTTAGAAATAAATTATAAAAGCAAGTTTAATGGTAAACAGAACCTTTAACGTTTGCTTTGTGTTATTACAAACCTAACGCAACTTGAACGGATCGAATCAGAGCTAGAACGTGGAATCTAGGGCTAAAACAGCGCTGCAGGGACCTAGTCGCGATTAACTATAGACTTCAGGGGTTAGCTGGTGAGAATTGCAAGACACAGAAAATAGTGCTCATGAATCTCAAAAAGGATAGGGTTAGATCTGCAAAAGTGCAGGTCTCGGGCTAGATTGAGAGGATCTATGATTTTTAGGGGGTTTTCTGTGAATTTGTCAAGACACAAAGAGTTGACAAATAATTACATAAACCCCCCAGGGACCAAACTGCAAGATGACCATCTTCAACCTCTGGACACCCACGGCGGCGGCACTGAGCGCCTGGGTCGCCGGCGATTCGAGCGGCGTCGGGCTCGATTGAGTTGGGGGAAAGGAAGAGGGGGTCGAGGGCATAGCGTAGGTTGTCTCACCGGCGGCGGGGACGGACGGAAGCGACGGAAATCGGAGCACCGGCCGGTGGGGACGGTGGCGGCTTGGGTGTCCCGTGGTGGCGGCATTCCGGTGCCGTGGCGGGCTCGGCGAGCGGCGACAGAGGTGCGGCTCGGCGACGCGGTTCTTGTGGTGCCTTCGACTTGGCCCGGCGGGCAACGGAGGCGGCGGAAGGGCGGTGAAGGCCGGTGGCGGCGCACGGCTCCGGCTGGGACTCTGCGGTGGCGGCGGCGCTGCACGAGCGAGGAAGGGGCGACGGCGGCAGGGTCAACAGGGGCACGCGGGCGAGGGCACGGCGGCCTTAATAGGCGCGCAGCCCTGGGATGGCCGGCGCAGAAGCCGGGGAAGGCCGGCGGCGGCGGCCTGCTGAGCGCCCAGATGGGCCTTCGCGGGCTGGCGGCCGGGCTGGAGAATGCCGGAGCGGGTCGGGCTAGCTCGGGCCTCGCGGGCTCAGCCCGTTAGGGTTAGGGTTGGTTTTATTTTTCCGAAAAATATTTCTAGCGCTGAAACAAATCCAAAAAACTCTAGCAAAATGTTTTTAAAGCACCAAAAATTTTAAGAAAATCCCAAAAATTCTAGGAAAATTCCCAGAGGTAGATTGGGACAAGATGAGTCCAAATAAAATATCAAGATCTCATGAAAGGGGTTATAGAGCCTTCTAATAAATAGAAAGAGCTCTAGATAAAAAAGAAATAAACTCCGGAAAAGTCCAAAAAATTCTCAGAAGAACCTAAACATCGCATGAACGCATTTTAAAACCTGAGCACTCATTAAACACCAAAATGCATCGGCATGAATGCAACACACATAAGACTTATTTAATTTTCAAAAGAACCATCAATTGTTTTTCCTATGCTAAATTCCTTGTAAAGTAAATAATTGTTGGCAAAGTTTTAAAATTATGAAAAATCGTTGTTAAATTTTTATTTTTAATCACATCCTGAAATCCAACAATTTCAGGGTGTGACAATTTCCCTTTCCTACTTCTTTTTCTTTTCTTTAAACCTTTTCTAGCCAAATCCTAAGTGACTTCTGGAAGAAGAGCGAGTGGAGCACATCTGAAAAATTTCAGGGGCTCCCGAGACAGGGCCAGGCCGGCCGGCCTACTCCAGGCCGATCGGCCCAGCCCAGGCTCGTCCCGGAACGCTCTTCGTTTGAAAGAGTCTCCCCGCTATCCCTTCCAAGAATCTGTGGGGTTTTGAAAGAGGAGCGTCGTTTTAAATCGAAAGGCTCCCCTCTCTTCTTTCCCACAAGAACTCTCGAGCCTCTCTTCTCCAGAAACTCTCCCCCCTTTGAGAATTCGTGCCATGGCCTCCCAGTACAACCACCAAGACTCCAACTCGGTCTCCCGAAGCAGTCATTCTCCATCCCAATCCTTGAAAGGGATGCCCAACACCTCCAATGCCAGCAGCGTCAGGATAATCGAGAGGGCGGCGTTCTGCCCAGACCGATCGGCCTATGGCAGGCCGGCCGGCCTCCCCTCGTTGCCGTTCTGGCTCGCCTTTAGGCAGAGCCCCCCTCCTGCATCCCAAGGAGGAGGGCCAAGGGAGTTCACTGCCGAAGACGCCCCGAAGGCCAACTACGGGACTTTTGTCCCCAAAGAAGGCCATCGGGAAGCGCCTCGTCGCCTCCCCATCCAAGAAGGAGATCGTGCCGCTCTTTCTCTCCACCTCGCCGGAGTTCTCGCTGCAGTACACGCCGCGAAGTCCTAGCCCTCCACGCCGGAGCGGCCAGGGCATCGGGAAGGGGCTCTTTTTAGCCCCTAAGAAACCCGATGAGGGGAGGAAGCGCTTCATGGTTCCTCCACCCATCCAAGGGCCTCCTGGGCAGATGGAGTGGTCCGATGAGGAGGAGGACGTGGAGGAGCTGAGGAGGAAGCTCGCCGCGCTATAGCTCAAGGTTAACAATATGGACGAGCGTGTGGCGGAGGCGGTGATTGGGGAAATGGAGGCCGAAGACAAGATTGAGGTCCTCAGGAAGGCAATGACCTCTAAGGTCAACCGCCTTGCGAAGGCCACCGGCAACGCACACCTCTATCGCCCAGAGGAGGAGTAGTTTAGGCTAGGATTAGTTTAGTTCTAGGGTGCTTAATTTATTTTTCCTTGCTTTATTTGCTTCTAATTTCCTTTGTATTCAGCACCCCCATCTTTGTTTTCCCTGTTTGGAATTGAATAAATTTAGTCATTTGAAAGAAGTGACTCTTATATAAAAAAAATGAATGGTTGGTGCA
This sequence comes from Urochloa ruziziensis, assembly GCA_015476505.1. Lineage (NCBI taxonomy): Eukaryota > Viridiplantae > Streptophyta > Magnoliopsida > Poales > Poaceae > Urochloa > Urochloa ruziziensis. Next base: position 37,918,019 of record CM027119.1, on the reverse strand, counting down.
CACTTGTGTGCCAACCAACCCCTCGAACTAAACTTTCAGTGAAGCACGCAGAAACTCAGTTGTACAGAAGGTTTACTGGTCACTGGCCAAGGCGGGGCACGACCTGGCACAATGCCAGGCCGGCTGGCCTAAGCCAGGCCGGCCGGCCCCATGCTGCTGCTTCTCGAGGAGATCCCGTGCCCGCTGCGTAATCCTGCAAATCACATACACGAGGAACCTGAACCGAGTTGCCTGGCAACAAGGCCAGGCCGGCCGGCCTATGTAACACCCTAAAAATGCCTTTCTTGAATTAGTAATTAATTTGCCTTTAAATTAAATGCTCATGATTAATGTAGGGGAAAATAAAACTTTTGAGGAATTAAAATCAAATATAAGGCTTAGGAACACCTTTATTGCATTCATGCTGGTGCATATATTTTTGTTTGAGTGGTTTGGTTGTCTCCTTTTCTTTCTTTTTCTCTTTTTCCCCCGGAGTCCAAAAAACCCCCTTCAACTCCCTTCCCTTCTCCTTTTTCCCCCTCCTTTCTTCCCTTCCTGCTCGGCCTAGCGCGCAGCGCGTCCCGCTCGGCCCAGCCGCTCCACTCCGCTTCATGGGCCGCAGCCCACCAGCGCTACCAGCCCACCGCGTGTGCGCAGCCACAGCCCGCCAGCACCCCGCGCGCCCGCCTGCAGCCACTGCCAGGTGGGGCCCGCCTGTCGGCCCCTACCTCGCGCCGCCGCAGCCACCGAGCCGGACTCGGGCTCGAGCCCGACCGCGCCGCCCACGCATGCACACCTAGGCCTCGGCCTATTTAAGGCCAGCCTCCGCCGCCCGAGCCCCCCTTTTTCCCCAAACCCTAGCTGCCGTCAAGCGCCGCCGCCTCGAGACCCCGGAGCTCGCCGCCGACGTCGTCATCGTCCTCGTGGTGAGCTTCTCGATGTCCAGGTGGTCCCCGCACCCTTTCCCGTGCCCTGCAGCGCCCGAACGCCCCCTCCGGGCCACCCCGGCCATGGCGCCGCTGCGCCCGCTCGCCGCCGCCGCTGGCCGCCGCGCCAGCGCGCCGCTCGCCGTCCGATCCGGGCGCAACGGCCCGGATCAGTACCCCCGAAGGGGTATGCGCGCCGGTCCACCGTGGACCATGGACTGCGGTCGCCGCGCGGTCCACGGGCCGGTCCACGTCACAGCGCCGCCGCTGCCGCGCGTCAGCGCTGACGCCAGCAGACGGCGTCTGCTGACGTCAGCCGCCGTCTGCCGCTTTTGCACAGAGGCCCCTGAGTTTTGCTAGTTATTCGTTTCAGTCCAGCGTAGTTTTAAGTTTCTTGCAGAAAGGTCCCTGGTAGTTTTACTTCTTACCAGCAAGTCCCTGGATCTTGTTTTTAGCGTAGTTTTCATGTTTTAGCTTCGATTTGGGTGATTCTCGCGCTCATGTGTTCGTAGCGAAACGTAGAATAGTTTTATAGCCTTTTCTTGCTCTTTTGTTACTGTTTGGAGTACTGTTCTAATAGAATAACTTTGCTTGCATGTATTGGCCTGTGTGGTGATTGTGTGGTGATTGCGTGAGCAGCCGGTGAGCCGTTCGAGTTCGTGGGTGACCAGTAGTTCGAGGAGCAAGACTTGCAGCTGCAGCCGGGCTTTGAGGAAGGCAAGTATAGCATGGACAATCCTTGCTACCCACACACCATTAAATTACGTTCATACACATGCATGAGTCTAATTTGTTTTACCTTATGGCAATTCCTAGTACATTTATCCTGTACCTTGTTATCCCGGGTTTATGCATATGGGTAGTTCTTTTGCTAAGCACAGCTACATCACTTTATTTAACTGTTAATCATGACTTAATGGCTCACTTTAACCTAATGGTAAAACCTATTTTTTTAGTAACATGGTTCAGGGAGCTAGGGCTTTGCTTCGTGTATGCTCTAGTGTCTCTCCGTAAGGTCCGGTTCTTAAAGCGGCAACCCAGGAACCTGTCGCCGCCGCCGTAACTATTATGGCTCTGGTCTTGGACAAGTAGCTTGTACGTCTCTAGCTTACCAGTGGTTACCGGAAGGTGTACATGGGGAACTCCAGGTCAAGTATGGCTTTTGATCCATCGGGGGTGGACTCACCTGCGCTCTGAGGTCCGTTGGCTATGTCTTGTTAGGCACAGTCCCGCGTAGGAGTGTTTACGCTGCGCCCTGATACTCCACACGTTGTGGGGCGATGCCCGCGCTCTGGACGTCATTGACCCCCCACACGCTGCGCCTTGAGCGACGGTCAATCTCGATGCCTCGGAGTCATGCGCTGCTAGTTGAACCAAAACGGCTACCGTGTTTGTTAGGGTGTCTAGCGAAAAGCCTTGTAGCGTCCCTAGGCACTCACACCTCGGAAGTGTGGTACGTGCGTGGTTGGGTTGAAAGCTCCTTTGAGCTTTTACGCTAACGGTTGGGTAAAGGGCGAAACCTTTGCAGAGTGTACATCTATCATGATAGCCGTGCTCACGGTCACGAGCGGCCTGGATCCTTTTTTATTAGAAGTTGATGTTAAAGATGATGATCGATGGTTCTTATGTTCTTACACCTTTAATGGGGTTTCAACCGGGAGTTCTCATACACTTGTAGTAAATAGGTGATTAATAAAATGAACCAACTAAAAGTGCTAAAGCAGTCAACCCGAGTCAGCCTTTTTTAGCCTTGCATAAACTCCTGTTATACTTGCTAAGTAAATGAGTTACTTACACTTGCCAACTATCAACAAAATCCCGGACGGGTAACAGATGGAGCAGTGAATGAGGATCCTATCCCAGACTTCCGGAGGATCTCCCCTACTTCTGAGCTGCGGTCAACCAGTCGGCGTCCCTATGGGGTTGAGGCGCCATTCGTCTTAGTTGAGAGCTTTAATAATTAGACTTCCACTGTGTTATTCGTGTAAGACTATGTCTTTGTGTTAAACTCTGGATGTAAACTACTTTTATTCGAGCATTGTGTTCTTTGAGATCCATATTTGTATGCTGTATGTGTTCTATGGACGTCCTGGGCACACATACGGACGCATTCAGGTTTTGTGTAAATCTGGGTGTGACATGCTAGGCCGATCGGCCTGGGCCTGTGGCCAACTTCGCTGGCTCAACTCCAGGACACGGTTTGAAACCCCTACACTTGATCCTTGCATGATTTTGATTCAAGAAAAAATCCTAGCTAAATAAATTTAAAACTTGATCAAAATTCATGAAAGTGAACCCCTACGAATGATATCTCGAATACACCTGTGATATTTCTTGAGCAATGATTTCATTTACCTTCGAACTTTTATAGGAATACCTAATTCTTGTTAATTGATCCTTACGATATGATGATTTGAGAAGTTGAACCGTCCGATTCAAGGTTTTGGAGATTGTTTTTGAAAATAAAACCTAATGCAACCCTTGTTATCATCAACTTGAAATGTCCTATCCAAAGCCATATATCAAATTCAAGTTGAAGTTTCCACATAGCCATCTTCTAAATTTTGAGCTTGTTCGAATTGTTTGTCTTCACGTTCATGCTATCTTGTTCATCATGGCCATCCACACACACGTGCATCAATAAAGTCCTAAATTGTCAAAGCTCTTCATCCCCCTGAAAAAAAGAGAGAGAAAATGAAGAAGGGAATGATACACTCCTTATCTTCAGAGAAAAAAAAGATGAGAAAGAGAAAAGGCAGAAAGATGAAAGATGCTTGAACAAGGACTCCAACATCAAGTACACATGCACTTGGCCAAGATTTATGAGTGGTATGAATGATTAGACAAGCTTTTCGATCTTGCAAAATAAATGAAGAATAGTGAGCAACTCCGATCCCAAAAACTCCACCTCAAAATGTAGGAATAGGAGAGGCTTGATTCTAAGCCAAGGTGAGGATCTAAACACTATGAGTGATCGAGAGATGTTGAGAAATAACAAGGGTATGCCTTGCTTTCTTTATAAATTATCAAAAACTCCAAATACCATGAGGAAGAAGTGTTCGACCGATCAATGAGTTGTTCTAAGACTCAATTGATGAAGATGAGGGTGTTAGCCACAGGAATCCAAGGTATGAAAGAAAACTCAGAGATATGACTTGTGTATACCTTGAGTTCATGACACTGATCTTGCTGAAGTCCCGATAATTTAATTCATTCTTTGCTAAGGGACTAGCAAAGTTCAGGTAGGGGGGCGTGTTGGTGGTCGTTACGATACGATTTCGCCACTAACATTCCGTCACATTTCAGGCTCATCTTTCTCATAACAAAGTGAAATTGGTTATTTCTAATGAGTTCCACAAGTTTTGTATAATTTCTGAGTGCAGAAGCAAGCAAGCAGAAGATGAAGAACTTTGGACACAAAGCCAGGCCGGCCGGCCTAGCATAGGCCGACCGGCCCCCTTCTGTGCCTCTTTGCCATGTTATTGATCCAGGAGATCCCAAATACAACACCAAAGATCCTGAGACGTGAGATCAACGTCGGTTTGATCCAAGGACCCGAAAGGTCTAAGCTACACTTGCATGGATTGAAGGGCCCACCAACCTTGGATTCTCGGACAGCTTTGATCCAAAGCAACCGTTACCGACCTTAGGGAGCAATCCAGAGCGTCCCTGAAGAAGGCGGTGCCACGGGGTAGCCAGGCCAGGCCGATCGGCCTGGCCTAGGCCGACTGGCCTCCCCAGAGGCCGCGACGTGCCCCCCTTCGCGTGGCAGTTAAGCAGAGGGTTAGCTTAAGCTTGACGCCTGCAACTGCCCTTGAAGACTATAAAAGGGACCCCCCCTTCACCTTGAGAAAGGATCCATCAATTCATCCAAAGGAGAGAAGAGAAGTCTAGAGAGGAGTTTTCATCTTTAGAGTTAGATTAGGGAGAGAGTGGGTGAGTTGCTTGGGTGACAGCCAAGCTTTGTAGACAGAGTCCGGGATTTCCTCTTGGTCTCATCTCAACATTTCCACCCTAGAGGAGTATACTTCATGAGTTATCTTCAGTAAGTCCTCGGTCCCTTGCCTTTAGTACCTCGCTAGTTTACGAATTACTTTCAACAATCTATTTTATTTATATTTGACAGCGACTCTTGTTTGGGGTTTCCTCTATAGCCCTTCGCGTTGGGTGGAGGTCAGTGGCTGATAGCTTAGGCGTGGTGCCTGTACTGGCTAGCCATCTTCGGTTGTGTTGCACCCCAAAGAACTGCAGTGGTAGGCGGCAAGTGGTGACAGTCCTGTCCGTCCTTTGTACTCCACCACGTTCGGGTGTACTCATAACAGTAGTGCTGAGCCCGGAAGAACCCCTCTCTCACCCCGTTCTGAGTTCTTCCCGTTCTAGCCATCGAAGCAGATCATATTAGATATAGATAGTTTGTCTGGGGTAACGAGTAGCTAACTAAAGTCAAGCTCTCTACCCACTTACCTTGTGCTCCCTGGTGGATCCGGTTAGAAAAGTTCTAGGCTAGTCGCGTCTACCGTTCCTTGGATTCGATATCCAGGTTCTTACTCCCCTGATGAAAGGCTACATCGTACTCCGTGCGCTTGCAGATTTAGTTAGGCAATGGAGTGCCAACACCTGTGCATGCACAGCCACGAGCACTATAAAGGAGGCCCATAGATCTTGAGAGGAGACATCGAAGTGTAGGAGATGAAAGGTAGCCAAGTAAAAATATTCTTCGGGGGAGGGAAGGTCGCTCGTCCACCGGAATGGAAGTCTGGAGCCGTCGTCCATGGTGCTAGAAGAAAACTTGCGAGCAGAGGGAGGAGAGCTTGGACAGCTGGTGGCCCTTATCCTGCTATGGGCGTAGCAGTCGGCGCAGGAGCTCTGCACATCACAGCATTGCCGGTGCCGAGGGAAACCTGAATGCTACCGGCCTTTTACTTCCCTTCCGCAAGAACATCAGTTGTTGTCCGGATGCTACAAGAAAACTTGCGATGAGGTCATGTGGACCAAGTTGCGTAGGCATGTAGCAGATGGCACACTGGTGTTTATGTATATGCACCTAGTTGGTGCAAATATCTTTGCTTGTTTGTAAGCGGCGAGTAGCCGCATCACTTTATGTACGTATTTCTATGTAAGAAATGCACATTGTATTGTCCTGCCGACTGAAATAAAAATAAGACCCGGCTCCCGGGCGTACGAGGGTGGTCGCGTGCCGAGTGAAATTTAAGCGCCCAATCCTCGAGTATACGAGGCTGGCTTGGTCTCTTGGACACACCGAGTAGAATTGAGGTGTCCAGTCCCCGAGTATACGAGGCTGGCTTGGTCTCTTGGACACGCCGAGTAGAATTGAGGCGCCCAGTCCCTGAGTATACGAGGCTGGCTTCGTTGCTTGGACACACTGAGTAGAATTGAGGCGCCTAGTCCCCGAGTATACAAGGCTGGCTTGGTCTCTTGGACACGCCGAGTAGAATTGAGGCGCCCAGTCCCTGAGTATACGAGGCTGGCTTGGTCTCTTGGACACGCCGAGTAGAATTGAGGCGCCCAGTCCCCGAGTATACGAGGCTGGCTTGGTCTCTTGGACGCGCCAACGGTGGCGTGGTAACACCAGTTCGAGCCGTTAGAGTCATCGCCGTTAGTTCTGCCCGTTGGGCTGCAAACGGCCCTGCCGCGGATTCCGTCCGATCCGAACGGCGCGGTTAGGGTTAGGGTTATTAGTAAAGGAAAGGCGGTATTTTACCGCAGTCGTCTTCTTCATTCCCTCATCAGTCGCCACCGCAGCCACAGCCATTTCCGCCGCTCCAGTGCACCGCCATGAATCGCTAGATCTTTTGAATCGTGAAGGACCGAAACGGCGACCAGAGAGGGGGGGAGTGAATGGGAGCCGATAAAAATTCTTTCAGATCGATCCGGCTATTTTCCCAAACCAACTCCGAAACCTCCGAGAGCAATCTTGCCAAGATCACGTAGCCACTGTCAAGCTACTGACCCTAGGAACAAGAAACAAGCAGCGGAACTCGAACCAATCGAAACGAACACCGAAACGACCCGAAACACGACTCGATCTAACACACCCAGAGGGGGGCGGTTAAACCGGCCAGGGGGGCGGTTAAACCGCCCGGGCCTGGGTGGCTCGGGAAAAAGTCAAAACAAAAGTGGATCTCCCAAACCGCTCGAGCTCTTGAGGCAAGATTTTGGTCAGATGATCTAGACCTCCTGTGGAGTGTTTTTCCAAAAGATCTCGGCCTCTAACTCAGTACAACTCCCGGAATCGCAGATCTCGCGAAGAACACCATGACCTCGAGTTCATCCCGAAAATCTCAAATCCAGAGCGATTCTCGGCGTTTGGGGGCAAGGGATCACCAGCAAAAGAGGCACAAGGCACTCATACGTGAATCCCCCAAAGAAATCCGAGAGAAAACGCCGTAGAACAAGAAGAACGAAAATCCCCCAAAAATAGCTCCGAAAATACCCACGAAAATGGAAAAAGGAAAGGGAGCTCGGAAATCAAATCATGGCACAAAGATGAGCAGCACAAACTCCATCACATAACCATGAATTCACCTATACAAAACTAAGAAAGATTCGAAGTAGTTCTAGGTGGAGGGGATGAAGGGAAAACTAGTTCAAAGGAAAACCTAAGGAGATAACTAGAGAGATGACAGCCACCAGCCCTGAAGGGGCCTATTAGTAGTCCAAGTGGTGGTGCTCTAAAGACTAAACTACCCCTAAGTGATACATACCCCTCAGGGGCAAATTTGACATTTTGATCTCAGATATTTTCCGGCTCGGGCACCTTCCACTGCAAGCCCCTGACAGCCACCACTGGCCCAGCAGCCCAAAACTCGCCTCGTCGAGTCCTCGGCCTTGGTTTTGAGGCCCAAACCAAGGGAAACCGTCCACCGATGATTTTGTGGCCAAATCACCAAACCCCGCGCGCAAACTTCGGTTGTTAGCCGCCACCTTGCGTCGGCTTCTCGTCCGCGTACGTGCTTCGGTAGTGAGCCGCTACCTCGCACCGGAACCACGTCCCCTTGCTCGTTCTTGCCAGCATGTGAACCGCACTTGATCCACCGGCCATCGGGTCCCTCGAACCAAGCCTACTGGTCTCTCCGCTCCTTGGAGGCCGCCATGGCTAAGACCTTTCGCGCCTGTTCTTCACCTGCACCAATGCAACCAAGCCGCATTCTACACCTGCAATACTTAAGCCAAGGGAAACGTCAATCCACACCACGTTGTCAATCACTCATCACACCAGGAAGCGACCATCCACCGGTCCTCGGACACACCGGGTCCTCAATCTCCCCCTTGATGAGTGCATTGACAACACACACATAGTAACCATTGATATGAAGAAAATATAAAATAAATCGAAAACAAGACTCAAGCAAGTGACTAAAAGCAAGAACAAGCCGAGAACAAAGTCACTCTGCAAGAGAAAGCTCCAGAAACGCCGACCCTTCAAGAAGAAGCGAAAGGGCTCAACACCATCGGCAAAAGAGCAAAAGCACAAAGCACAAATCACAAACTTCAAAACCTCCAACTCACTTTTCAGGACACTCAAAGCACTCCCCCTGCAAAGATGCAACTCCCCCTGAACAAGTGAACTTGTGCGTGCGAAAAACACTCGAAAATGGCTCAACTCTCCACAAACTGTGTGCTCTCAGCACAGGGGCGGTTAAACCGCCCAGGGGGGTGGTTAAACTGCCCCTGGCAGATGACCAAAGTTGAAAATGCCAAAAATGCACAAACCAACTCGCAACGATGCCGTTCCAACTTGAAAACCTTCCAAATATGCCCAGCAAGGTATTTCAATGATCAAACCCTCAGAAACTTCACCAATTTTCAGAAAACCTCATTTGGGCAAGACTTCCAATCTCTCACACAATTTCGACAAATTCTAGAGCAAAAAAACTTTCTCAAAGATTCAGCAACGTCTCCCCCTTGCAAAATGCTCCAGAAATTCTCCTCCTTGTTGACAATGCACACATCAAGGCAAAATGTACAAAATGCAACTACAAGCTTCTCAAATATACAATGAGCAATACAAAATGCTACAAGTTAGAGAAGAGGCAAACTAGATAGTTCATCATGTCACACGGGCATTGCCATCAAGAAGGTGAAGACATATATCCAATTGACAAAGCCAAGAGCAAATTGTGGATTTTTATAAAAAATGTCACCACATGAGCAAAGTCCTAACCATGGATTGTTCAAGCAAAAATGAACTTCATCTCACCAAAATCATGGAAGGACAAGCATTCTTGACAAAAGATCATCATAAACGCCCAAGTTCTACCTCATGTCATGTCAAAGCACGGAGCCATGTGTTCACTTCTCATGGGAGACTTCTCCGGCAAACAACATGCAACCGCTTAGCACCCATGTGTGCAAGTGTGTGCAATGGTGAAAGCATAGAGACATGAGCATAAATTTCAGCAAATATATCTTTTTCTCATCCTTTCTTCTTTCATGCATAGACATCTCATTTTTCAAATTTTTCAAGTTAAGCATGGTACATGAAATGTCTTTGCGACAGAAAGAAGCTTATGCTCCTCCACAAGATAAAGCATGGGCTAAACATTTACAATGACAAAGGATCTTTGACCCAATTGAAAAGAATATCACACCCTAGCATGATCTTAAGCAAGATATAGCCATTTCGGCTCAAACAAGACATGCAAAGGCATTTACTCATGGGTGAAGGATTTTAAGTTCAGATTATCATGTTAATTCAAAAAGAGACTATCTCAACAGAATATATATCAAGACCATCAAGAGCATAGCCATCCATACAAGCAATCCCTAGCCAGCCTGCCTAAACTCTAAAATGTAGCAAGTTGTACCAATCACTGCATATAGGAGAAGCTCATCCTAAGATATGATACAAAAGATGAAATCAAGATACAAAAGCAGAAAAATGTACATCAAGATACAAAGATGGTACAACAGTATACATATGCTACAAGAGAAGCCTCCAAAACTCAGCTCAGAAAACCGCACACACACCAAGTTCTCCTCGCAAGCGGGTGAAGGTAACTTGGTCAAGTGGCTTAGGTGAAAATGTCTGCAAGCTGATTTTGGGTAGAAACATGGGCAAGCTCAATATCTCCTTTCTCCACATGATCTCTCAGAAAGTGGTACCTCACTTCTATGTGTTTGGTTTTGGAAGTGAAGCACGGGATTTTTGGCTACGCTTATGGCACTGGTGCTATCACAAAGAAGTGGAACATGGGACATGTCTAAGCCAAAATCTCTCAAGGTGTATGTGATCCAAAGCAACTGAGAACAACAGCTAGCAGCAGCAACATACTCGGCTTCAGTGGTGGATTGGGCTACGCTAGACTGCTTGCGAGAAGACCAAGACACAAGAGACGAACCAAGAAACTGACACTGACCAGAAGTAGACTTGCGATCAACACGACATCCAGCAAAATCCGCATCAGAAAAACCATGAAGTGCAAGAGTGGAATCGGCAGAATACCAAAGACCCAGCTCAGGAGTAAACTTGAGATACCTGAAAATCCTCTTGACGGCCTGACGATGTGAAGTCCTTGGTGAAGCCTGAAAACGAGCGCACAGACACACGCTGAACTGTATGTCCGGCCTCGTCGCCGTCAAGTAGAGGAGGGAGCCGATCATGCTCCGGTACTCCTTCTGGTCCACTGGTTCTCCGTCCTCATCCGCATCCAAAGCTGTAGTCGTACTCATCGGCGTAGTCATCGGCTTGGAGTCGCTCATGTCGAATTTCTTGAGAATGTCCTTGGTGTACTTGCTTTGGTGCACGAACGTCCCATCCTTGGTTTGCTTGATCTGCAGCCCGAGAAAGAACTGCAACTCTCCCATCATCGACATCTCAAATTCCCTGCTCATATCATCTGCAAACTTGGCAACAAGATCATGAGAAGAGCCACCAAAAATGATATCATCCACGTAAATCTGAACGATTAAAAGATCATTGCCATTTCTCAGCAAGAAGAGCGTCTTATCAACCTTCCCCATCACAAACCCCTTGCTAAGCAAGAACCCTCTCAACCTGCCATACCACGCTCTGGGTGCTTGCTTTAGGCCATATAAAGCTCGGTGGAGTTTGTACACTCGGTGTGGGTATCTCTCACTCTCAAAACCCGGGGGCTGCCTCACATACACTTCTTCCTCGATCACCCCATTCAAGAAGGCACTCTTCACATCCATTTGGTACAATTTGAACCCTTTAGCAACTGCAAATGCTAGAAGGATCCGAATTGCCTCCAAACGGGCAACAGGAGCAAATGTCTCCTCATAATCTATCCCCTCCTGCTGCGAAAACCCCTGAGCAACCAACCTCGCTTTGTTCCTCACAATCTCACCACTCTCATCCCTCTTGTTCTTGAACATCCATTTGGTTCCTATGGGATGGCAATTTGGAGGTGGTTCAACTAACTTCCACACCTGATTTCTCTCAAAGTTTTCTAGCTCTTCATGCATGGCATTGACCCAATCAGAATCAGATAAAGCGTGTCCAACATTTTTGGGCTCAAAAGACGCGACAAAAGCAGAATGAGCATAATGAGAGATGTTCTGTGACCTCGACCGTGTAGTGCGTTCATCCATGTTCCCGATGATCTTCGAAGGTGGATGATCCCTCTGTACCAGCCGGGGAGCTTCTCGCCTCGAGATTGCCTCTCCCTCAACATCAGCTTCCACTTGAACTCGATGTGGAGCGTGACTCGACAATGGTGTAGCAGAGGGGCCGTCGTCGAACGTCGTGGTAGTAGTGGAAGTAGAAGGTACACGATCTCCACACGGTGCCTGAATTTCCTCATCATCTTCATCATCAGGCTGTTCTTCCTCAAAGATGGGCTGTCCCAAATCATCATCACCTGCACACTCAAAGCAAGAAGAGCTACACGGAATGGTCTCGTCGAAGGTGACTTCGCAAGTCTCCATGATTTGGTTAGTTTCAAGATTGAGCACACGATATGCTCGAGAATGATTAGCATAACCAAGAAAAATTACATCCATCGAACGAGACTCAAACTTGTCCAAATTTCCTTTCTTCAAGATGAAACACTTGCAACCAAAAACCCGAAAGTGACTCACACGGGGGGAACGACCATGGAAAAGCTCATAGCAAGTTTTCTTCTTGAAAGCACGAAGGAAAATCCGATTCGAAACATAGCAAGCTGTGTTCACCGCTTCTGCCCAATACTTCCTAGGAGTCCTATGCTCATCTAGCATCGTCCTAGTCATCTCACAAAGTGTTCTATTCTTTCTCTCAACAACACCATTCTGACAAGCAACATATGGCGAAGAGTATTGATGTTCGAGACCAAGATCACGACAGAAGGCATCAAAACGAGTGTTCTTAAATTCTGTACCATTGTCGCTACGAATAGCTCTCATGGCACCACCATTACTCTCGTTTTTCAACCTCAAAATCAGATCTCGAACAAAATCAAAAGTCTCATCCTTCGACGCCAGAAAGAACACCCAAGCATACCGAGAAAAGTCATCAACAACCACAAGAACATACCACTTCCCACCAACTGAACGAACTCGAGCGGGGCCAACCAAATCCATGTGCAAAAGCTCCCCTGGACGCTCAGTCATAACATCTGTCAAAGGTGGGTGAGAAGCAGCAACCATTTTTCCATGCCTACAAGGTGCACAAACCAAATCTTTCTCGAACTTGAGCTTGATGCAATCCTCGGATAAGGTCAAGAGCACTCAAGCGTGTGAGTAAATCAAAGCTCACATGACCCAATCTCCTATGCCACTTCCAAAGCTCAGAAGAAGTACCAGCGATCAAACACCGTGAAGGACCAAAAGATCGAGAAAAATCAGCACGAAAAATCTGTCCCTCAGGAATGATCATACACACAAGGTCACCTCGAGAATCAAGAATTTTCGAATCACCATGCTTAAAACGAACCTCATAACCCTCATCAAGAATCTGAGAAACTGAGAGCAAATTGAAACCAAGATTCTTGACAAGAGCAACCCGCTTCAACATGAAAGTGTCGCTCACCTGAATAGCACCCTCGGACAACACTCTACCTCTACCCTTATCCCCGAAAGTGATGTACTGCCTGGACACCACCGGGGTGAGACTGGAGAACCACTTACCATTACCTGTCATATGTCTCGAGCAGCCAGAATCCATCAACCAAAAGTTCTCCAGGCCTCCCACCTGCACAATCAAAACGAGAACGAGAATGAGCGAATGACTCGACACTGGGGTTAGCACAAAACGAGTCAAACCAGTGTCGGGCCATCTGCTCAAAAGAAGGGTTAGCAAAATCAGCTCTACCACGCGAAACCCTCTCGTCTCTCACCATCGGACCTCTAGCACCACGCGGGGGAAAACGTGGCCTAGACTCTCTCCTAGCCGCAAAGCTACGGTCGAACCTCCCTGAACCAAACTGATCACGAAACGGAGGCCGCCTAGCAAACTCACGAACAGCTGGAACACCACGACTAGCAACCACAGGAACTGTGCGCACAAAGGCAGTCGCCTCTCGGCCAGGGTGAACGAGACACAGGCACACTACGAGAAGAGTAGTACCTGTCCCTGTTCCCCACCTCCTTCTCTCTTCTCACCTCCCTCTTCTTCCTCCAACAAAACTCCTCAAGGTGTCCATCCCTTCCACAATGCTCACAATGGAAGCGGACTGGCTTTGGCTTTGGGGTTTCTCTCGGCTGTGCCCTCTCTCTCGGCTGGTAAACCCCACTCCTCACAAAGGTCACTCTCCTCTGAAAGTTCTCTGACTTAGGTGGAAACTTGGGAGGATCTGGAGTGGTGTCAAGCTTGTTCAGCAGGTGGTTTGGTTTGGGTGTGAAGGTGTTCTTGAGAATGGCTTTTGGTGGGTTTGTGGGAATGTTTGCGGTGGAGCTCTCTGGATCTCTCTCTCTCTCACCACTACTCTCACCAACCTTCTCAGAACCAAGACCACAACCATCAGCTCTCTTAAAACTAGCAATCAACATCTTGAGCTGAGGCTCACGACCAGACAACCAACCCAAACACTGTCTCAGCTCATCATTCTCATCTTGCAATCGATTCACACACTGTTCTAGCTCAACATTCTTCAAAGCAACAACATCACAAGCAGAACAGGAATTTGCAATAGGAGATTTAAGTTGTGCTTCAAGTGAACTAATCATGGTGCGTGATTCAAGCAACTGAGCATGCAAAGCAGGACAAGAAGTACAAGCACCTAGCAAAGATGACCTAGACTTCAACTCAGCAAGCTCAACCCTAGCACCCTCTAGTTCATCCAAGCAAGTCATGTGTTTCTCCTTAAGCACAACAAGATCAGCAATATGCACATCACAAAACGAGCATTCAACCTCATCAGACACAAGAGGAGCATCTTTCAATACAGCAATATCAGACTCAAGCGAAGCTGCTCTCTCCCTAGACTCGCAAAGCAAAGACTCAAATTCCATGGCCTTCTTTCCAGTCTCAGAAAGCAAGGTCTCAAGCTCAGCCACTCTATCATTGGACTCCCCTAGCAAGGACCTAAACTCCCTCTTCTCTTTGTTGGTCTTCCTAAGCACATCATCACGGTTATCGACCAACTGCTCTAATCTAGCAATCTCCTGACGCAAAGAGATGGGATCTGTCAATACCTCATCCTCGGAGTCGGAGTCGGAGTCGTCCTTGCTCTTCACGGAGTCGTGCGCCATGGTGCAGTAGTCGACGGCGGCGAAGGAGATGCCGTTGAAGTTGCGGTTCAAGCTCTTCTTCTCCTTGCGGTGGCCACGGTCCTCATCTTCACTGCTTGAGCTTGACGACGTGTTGGTGGAGCTTGTGTCGATGTCGCTCGCATCAGCCACCATCGCTCGAGATCTGTGCTTCTTGTGTCCACCGTGCTTGTTCTTGGATCTTCTCTCTTCCTTGTTCTTGTGCCTGGCGTGGTACTCGTCCTTGGGACGGTGCTTGTGGTCGTCTCGCGGGCGGTGCTTGCGGTTGTAGTCGTTCTTGATCTCCTCGGGGCACTCGGCGATGAAGTGGCCCATCTTCCCGCATCTGTAGCACGTACTGCCGGCACGCCTTGAACCCTTGCGGTTCTGGTACATCCGCTCGAACCTCCTCGTGAGCAACGCGAGATCCTCCTCGCTCAGCACCTCATACTCTTCATCTGGAAGGGACACAAGATGAAGACAAAGCAAAGTGTCTAGGAGAGTTAGCATGTCCATATCCAGAACCACCGACTAGAGCCAGACTATGGGGATCAGTCGGACTCTTAGCCTTGGCAAGCAACTGTCTGTCAACCTCAGAGGACTTCAACTTCGAGAAAAGCTCGTCAACAGAAAGAGTCTCATAGTTTGCCGACTCCATGATCGCCTCAACCTTGGCACCCCACACGGATCTATCAAGTGCTTGCAGGAGCTTGATAGCTCGGTCATGATCCGAGTATGGGAGCACGGTAATGTTGGCTTTCATGTTGTTGACAATCGAAGTGAAACGCTGAAACAAAGCATCAACCGACTCTCCAGGCAAATGAGCGAAATTCTCATATTCTCTCCTATACATCGAGAAAAGCCTAGCCTTGACATGGCTATCACCACCGTGGGCTACCTTGAGCTTCTGCCAGATCTGGCTAGCTAGGTCCTCGCCCAAAACACGCTCAAACTCCTCGGCAGACAAAGCACGGAACAAGTAGTCAACAGCTCGAGCATTCGCCTCAAATCTATCCTTTGCATCCTGGGCATCTAAGTTGGTGGGATTGACATAGTTTTCATCTTTCGTCACATCCCACAGCAACTTTCCTTTGCCTCGCAAGAAAGCGCCCATACGCGCAACCCAGTTCGGGTAGTTCTTCCCATCGAAGTGCGGAGGCCCGGAACCCCGATCTTGGTACGCCATCTTTGGATCTAGACTGGTTAGAGTCGCAAAGACCCGTAACCGGCTCTGATACCAATTGAAGGACCGAAACGGCGACCAGAGAGGGGGGAGTGAATGGGAGCCGATAAAAATTCTTTCAGATCGATCCTGGCTATTTTCCCAAACCAACTCCGAAATCCTCCGAGAGCAATCTTGCCAAGATCACGTAGCCACTGTCAAGCTACTGACCCTAGGAACAAGAAACAAGCAGCGGAACTCGAACCAATCGAAACGAACACCGAAACGACCCGAAACACGGCTCGATCTAACACACCCAGAGGGGGGCGGTTAAACCGGCCAGGGGGGCGGTTAAACCGCCCGGGCCTGGGTGGCTCGGGAAAAAGTCAAAACAAAAGTGGATCTCCCAAACCGCTCGAGCTCTTGAGGCGAGATTTTGGTCAGATGATCTAGACCTCCTGTGGAGTGTTTTCCCAAAAGATCTCGGCCTCTAACTCAGTACAACTCCTGGAATCGCAGATCTCGCGAAGAACACCATGACCTCGAGTTCATCCCGAAAATCTCAAATCCAGAGCGATTCTCGGCGTTTGGGGGCAAGGGATCACCAGCAAAAGAGGCACAAGGCACTCATACGTGAATCCCCCAAAGAAATCCGAGAGAAAACGCCCTAGAACAAGAAGAACGAAAATCCCCCAAAAATAGCTCCGAAAATACCCACGAAAATGGAAAAAGGAAAGGGAGCTCGGGAAATCAAATCATGGCACAAAGATGAGCAGCACAAACTCCATCACATAACCATGAATTCACCTATACAAACTAAGAAAGATTCGAAGTAGTTCTAGGTGGAGGGGATGAAGGGAAAACTAGTTCAAAGGAAAACCTAAGGAGATAACTAGAGAGATGACAGCACCAGCCCTGAAGGGGCCTATTAGTAGTCCAAGTGGTGGTGCTCTAAAGACTAAACTACCCCTAAGTGATACATACCCCTCAGGGGCAAATTTGACATTTTGATCTCAGATATTTTCCGGCTCGGGCACCTTCCACTGCAAGCTAGCTTCCCTCCGACGCAAGCCTTGCAGTCACGCCGCGTGTCCTCCGGATCGAAGCTCCTCGACGCCGATTTTGGGCCGGCCCAGGGGGAGGCGGTTAAACCGCCCCTGGGGGGCGGTTTAACCACCCCTGACAGCCACCACTGGCCCAGCAGCCCAAAACTCGCCTCGTTGAGTCCTCGGCCTTGGTTTTGAGGCCCAAACCAAGGGAAACCGTCCACCGATGATTTTGTGGCCAAATCACCAAACCCCGCGCGCAAACTTCGGTTGTTAGCCGCCACCTTCCGCCGGCTTCTCGTCCGCGTACGAGCTTCGGTAGTGAGCCGCTACCTCGCACCGGAACCACGTCCCGTTGCTCGTTCTTGCCAGCATGTGAACCGCACTTGATCCACCGGCCATCGGGTCCCTCGAACCAAGCCTACTTGTCTCTCCGCTCCTTGGAGGCCGCCATGGCTAAGACCTTTCGCGCCTGTTCTTCACCTGCACCAATGCAACCAAGCCGCATTCTACACCTGCAATACTTAAGCCAAGGGAAACGTCAATCCACACCACGTTGTCAATCACTCATCACACCAGGAAGCGACCATCCACCGGTCCTCGGACACACCGGGTCCTCAAATCGCCGCCGTAGTCGGGGGTGTGCGCTTCGTGAGCGAGTGGACGCGAGTGAAGAAACTAGTCACTTTCCGATCGAAGAGGATGGCCGGAGGTCAGAGAGAGCAGGATGCGGCCGCAGATGTAGCGGAGGAGATCGTCAGCCCCATCGCGGGGTGTAACGTCCCAGATTTTTCTGGAATGTTTAAGTCAATAAAAATGTGGATTTTAAAAAATTTTCATGGATATGATGCTAGCTAGGAAAAATATAAGGTTGTCTTCATTGAATCTCTCCGAAAAATTCTTAGGCATAAAAAAATAGATAAAATGTTATTGTTAGGGTGTTTAAATGTTAGTGTGAACGTTTGGATTTTATTTGGAATTTTATTTGGATTTAATTGAGTGGGATTTGGATTTGAAATGATTCAAATCAAAATCAAAAGAAAAGTTTGAAACTAAGAACCAACGTGGGCCTAGACTTCTCTAATTAGCCTGCTAACAAAGTCCAGAAACCACCCTCCTACTCTCAGCCCGGTCCGATCCAAACCCCGGCCTCCCTTCCTTCTTTCCCCTCTCGGCCCAGCAACACGGCCCACTAAGCTCGGCCCAGCGTCACTTACCGCGCCGTCCCTCTACCGCCTCCGCTCTGCTGCTGACCAGTGGGACCCACTGGTCAGCTTTATCTCTCACCTCACCACCACCACGCCCCGGTCACCGCCGCGCTCTCCCAGCCCCGCCTCTCCGTCTCGCGCCGCTCCGACCGCGGGAGAACTTCTCCGGACCCCAAGCCCTAATCCCCGATCCACCCAGTCAGCTCCACCCCTAAAACCTAGATGGGGAAACCAACCCGCGCTATCTTGCGAGCCGGCCGCCTTTTCTCCTCTCGCCGTGCCCGCGCCGTGGCCCGCACGTCCAAAAACCCCAAGCGCACTAACCAAACTCCTAGCCACTTACCCCGTGCCGCGTGTCCCCCTCTCGAGCCTTCCTCTCACGCCCTCTCCAACCCTAGCCTCGTCCCTCCCGGGCGCCGTCGCTATAAAGCAGAGGAGCGCCCGCTCCTCATCCCCTTTCCATCCACTCTGGGCTCTGCCCTTCTTACCCTAGCCGCCGCCGCACGAGGAGAAGGAGGAGAGCAAGGGAAGAAGAAGAAGAAGAAGAGGAAGGCCATCGCGAGGAGGAGAAGCCGGAGCCGCCGAGGACGCGCCGCCGTAGGAGCACCATCGCCGCCGCGTCGTCCACCCGGAGCAGTGAAGCCGTACTGATCCCTGTCGCAGCTCGTCGTACCCCTACACGGCTTCCTCGTCCATGCCTGCACCTCGTCGAACCTAGGGTGAGCCAGCCAGCGCCGCCGCTCCCCCTTCTTCCCTGCTGTCCGGCGTGAACGCCGAGGAAACCTCCGTAGTTAGCCAAAGCCTCCCAAGCTTGGTCCTTTATCTATGCCTGTGCGTTGGTCTTCGTGCCAACCCTTCTCTTGTGCAGGATCCCGTCGACGCCAAACCAAACCCCGGCCTTAAACCTGTCTGTCTGTGGAACGTCCCTTTGGGACATTTTGTCGAGCACTCCCCGTGCAAGAACCCCGCCGCTCGTCGTTTCGACGAACACCTCGCGTGCATCCGTGCCTTGCCGCCACGCGTCGCGCTCTCAAGCGTCCTCACGCGCGGCCACGCGGGTGCAGCCGCAGCGGATCAGGCCCCGGCCGCACGAGATCCCGTGGGCGCGGCTCACATAGACCAACCTCACGGTCCACGATGAACCGCGTCCACCAGATCTGGACCAGCCCCTTTTTCCAAAGAAGCCCCTGGAATCTTGCACTTTAGCCCCTGCTGTTTCGAAACCCTTGCAATCTAGTCCCTGGTTTGCTATTCTTTCTCTAAGCCCCCTGGCCTTTTTAGTTTTAGCACCTAAGCCCTCATGATGACGTCATCAGGGCCCACTGCTGACGTCACCACGGGACCCACCTGTCAGCTTTGACCGTTGACCGTTGACCAGTCAACGCTGACGTCAGTAGGGCCCACTGCTGACGTCAGCATTTCGGCCGACCCTGGACTTTTTATAAAACCCCCCTAGACTTTTTCAAAATTACAAATAGGTCCCTGACTATTTACAAATAAGCCCCTGACTATTTGCAAACAGGTCCCTGGCCCTTTCCTTTTCTTATTCGGAATTATTTTAAAATCCAGAAAAGGATTTAAACTTAGAAAATTCATAACTAATTCGTTTTAACTCAGAAAAATATGAAACCAGTTTCTATATTTTTCTAAAATCATGATCTAGCTGTTGGTGTGAAGTATGAGTCCATTTGGATCTTACTTGGGTTGGTTTATTGGAGTTATTTACTATTAGATCCTGGTATTTACTTTAATTACGTAAATAGGACCCACCGACGGCCAGGAGCTGACCGGAGAGGAGTACTACCCAGAAGACTTCGTGGAGGAAGAGATCCAGCCTACAGGTTCAAGCCCAGCCCATCCTTTGAATGCCTATTAGATATTGCAATTAGATGTGCTAGCGCTTTACTTATTACAATGGATGATGGTTGAGCCTTGCATAGCCATAATTTATTTCATGAATTCCTTGCTACCTAATACACTATGATATATGAATGCTATGCTGCTTGCATGTGTATGGGATATTGTGGATTAGGATTCTTGGCGTGTGTGGGGATAAAACCGGCAGGTGAATGGTGATTTTGGGAAACTTGGCAGGGGTGAGCATATTTTAACAACTCGGTCTATAACCGAGGTGCCGGGAGACCCCTGCTCTCGAGGGGGTCCCACACTGTACTTGTGGCGGGTACACAGATGGATAGGAGCATAGGAGTTGGCAGTGGTACCTATGATGGGTACTACGACTTGCGTTCTTCTTCGGAGGATACGCCCTTGGGACGATGACGCTCACCCCGGTCTGAAACCGAGTGGGGTAACTTTATTTGGGCCCCACGTACTTACCGCTTACCCATATGAACGGGTTCCAGCCTTCCTAGCTAGCGCGATGCCCGGATTGCGAGAAGATCAGGTGGATGGTGTACGGGAACGGGAGAGACCGTCTCCCCGAAGGACTATGGCCCCGTCTGGCCCTACGAGGGAGAGTTCGACACAGCTTCCGAAGCATTGGATTGCGAGCCGATGGACCGAGACCGGAAGAGCAGGCGGGCATCGTCGCGGTTAGGGTCTGTGCTCTGGGTTGCGTCTCGAGATGGCGGCCACCATCTCGCAGCCCGAGTGGGTCCAGTTGTACAAGCTCTCGAGAGTCTAAAACCTATACGTATAGCCGCGTCCTCGGTATGGACATTGCCCACTTTCCCTGTTACCTCTCATATTTTGGGATATTCTACCTTCCCCCTTCTCTACCCAGTTTGAGAGTGACTACGGTTCGCAGCTATGGACGGAGAGAAGGAAAGTTTGCTCCCTTTTCTTTCAGGATCCGGTCGTAGTTGGTGAGGTGCGAGGGGAGGGAGCTCTCGCATCGACTTAGAAGAGTGTGGAGATGGAGATGGGAGTCCGGCGTGCCGGAATAGCCCGATGTGGTGAGATATGGGATGGTTGGATATGAAGATGTTTATTTTATATTTTGCTGCTGCATAGGAAACCCATAGCCTATCCTTGTTATACTTTATTCCTTTAGATGATAGTCCACTTAAAGCTTGCATATACGGTTGGTGATGTGAACCTATCCCGTTCCTTGGGGATAGCCTTTGAGTACGCAGGATCTGAGGATGAGCATGAGTTCAACCACGACGGGTGGTACGATTGAGGCATCGTCCTGACGCGCAAGTTGCCTGTGGAGAAGATCAAGAAGATGGAGGCTTCTACGCCTAGTTCCGCTGCGTTGGATGTTCTTTTGTTTGACGTTCAGCCCTGAGGGCTTGTATTAGACGTATTATCATGAGAATGATGTAACAAATAAGATATTTGTACTCTATTCGTGGTATGGATGTGATATTCGCTGTGATGAGTTCTGTACGTGATATGTACTTGATCCAGGGAGTATCACAATGGTACAGGGAGTCGGGTTTTCATAAAACGGAAATCCGGGTCGTTACAGTTGGTATCAGAGCCATACTTGCCCGTAGAACGATGCCATAGACACGGTCGATAGAATAGGACTCTATACGATCTGTTTTTGTATATTATCCCTTGAGCTATGTTATAAAAACTGTCTCTTTGAGAAAACATCTTACTCACCTACGCTGACACTTTCTTTTTACGTGACTTAGGTATGGTGGCCGCGATCCACAAGACGCACGTGGACCCTCGGGACCAAGGAGACATGATCCACTGGCTAGTTACCACCGCCGACCACTTGGGCATTCCGGTGAGCCACCTTGGACTTGAAGTGCAAGCATGCTACATCAACAACACCGCCTGTGCCCGCGCCAAGATCTTCCTTCACCCCTACGACCACCGGCCAGGAATCACCATGGAGGGCGTCGGACTGTCGATGAAGCTTGCAGTGGAGGGAGTTGCCCAGAGACTGACTCAGGTACTACTCGTCCGAGAGAAGGAACAGGTGGAGGAGACCGAGCTCCGGCTCCTGCCCAGAGAGTACTACGAGGACAACAAGGAGGCGGAGGACGAGAGGTGCAAAGCCGCGTTCGCAGCCGTCGAGGACCCGGCAATCACCACAGCCGGAGATTACCTCGGTGACCTCGACTACTACACGACAGAGCTAGAAGGGAAAAGCGTGGCCTTCCTCAACAACCTTCAGAACGGGGTTTCCACCGCCACCGACAGAGTATCTCACGTTCTCAACATGGAGAGAGAGTTGGACGCCATGAAGACCCAGGTACACCACCTGACGGAGGAGCTGAGCCGCAGGGACGCTGCAGTCACCCTGGCTCGGGCAGAGACAGACCAGCTGAAACAGATGATCACCGACGACTTCACCGAGAAGCAGAGCTCGAGAAGGAGATCAAGCGACTGGACGGGATCAGTCAGCTGCAGGACTGCACCATAGCACTCATGGACTACAAGATGAAGAGAGCCGATGAGAAGATTGCGGAGCTCAAGAACAATGCCACTCCAGGTGCAATGGGTTTGAGGATCACTCAGTTCGAGCGGAGGTGCGAGCGCAACGCCAACAACATCGCCGCACTCACACGTACCTGCCTCTACCTCAGGGAGAAGAACAAGAAGATGCTTCAGACGTGGAAGGATGCTGACTCCATCAGGGTCGAGGAGCTACAGGAGCTTAACGACCAGCTACCACCAGAGAAGCAGCGACAGATTCGCAAGGAGGACTTCAAGGTTGGACCCAGCTCGTTGAGACCCCACAAGGTTCCCTTTCAGAGTATCTACACCGTTGAGACCCTAGAGACTCAGAGAGCCAAGGCTATGATGAAGCCCCTTTTCACCGCCAGACACACCTGGGAGGACCGCACCGTCATCGAGTACAAGAAGCCCCGGATGTTCTGAGTTAGCTGAGTAGCTAGAATAGGGTAGAGTAATTTCCGCGTCAGCCGTGAGCCTGTTCCGGTATGCGATGGTAGATGTTCACCCTTGTAGTAGGAACCACCCTTTTGAGATCTCCTTGCATTGTACCGCGTGCGTGTGTGTGCGAGACCTCCAAGGCTAGTGAGTCAAGCCTCGAGGTAGCACCTAGTGTTTGTACTGCATGGATGAGTGAATGGATCTTAAATAATGAATGAGTTTTCACGATGATTTCTTCTTGAATGTTAGAAGCTTATACATGCATATAAGAAATATTTGTGGTTGTATTGACTCTGGCTTATTTATAGAACGACTCCATATAGAAATACGCTAACGCCCTCTCTTAAACCTTTTCTCAGGATGTCGATCCGCAGGTCAGGTCGTTTGAACGCGCAGTTCGAGGCAGCCGCTCAAGAAGAAGCTGTGGTCGCCGCTCGTGGCCGTGGCTGTGGCCGAGGCCGTGGACGGGGTCGCGCCGTCCCACCGCCAGCTCCTGAACCCGCGCCTGAGCCAGCGGTTGGCCGTGGCCGTGGAGGAGGAGATGGAGGAGCCACCAACCCTAACCCGGCACCGCTCGGACACGACGCGCAGCAGGACGCAGAGGGAGAGGACGAGGACGTTGACGAGGAGATCCAGATTGACCCGATCCCAGCAGGACAAGGCCGCGGGCGTGGTGCGCCACCACCGCCACCGCAGCAGCAGCAGGAGCAGCAACAGCCCATACCACCAGTGGCTACGCTTGCCCAGGTTCTGGACCGTCAGACTCAGGTCATGGAGAGGATGGCCAATGCCATCGCACACCCTCAGGGAGGAGGATACCGCCAAGGACCACCCGCTGATGATCTGCCGCGTAAGATCGAGAGGTTCATCCGTCTCAAGGCCCCTACCTTCAGCTTTTCAGAAGACCCGATCGATGCAGATGACTGGTTGAGGACCATCGAGACCAAGCTTGACCTTTCCGACTACAGTGATGAAGAGTGTGTTGCCATAGCCATCCATCAGCTTGAAGGACCAGCCAGAGCATGGTGGGACAGCTACAGCGCGATGCACCCGAACCCGGCAGCCATCACTTGGGATGATTTCTGCAAGGCTTTCCGTGATCAGCATATTCCGTGCCAGATTGTGGTTCAGAAGGCACAGGAGTTCCGCACGATGACCGAGGGGACGATGAAGGTGCAGGAGTATGAGCGTCACTTCACCCGGATGATGCGCTATGCTCCCGAGGACACCAACACTGAAGAGAAGAAGCAGTTCTGGTTCCACCGGGGCCTACACGATGGGATCAGGCAGATTGTGGCCGGGAGTGATTTTCCCACACTCCGCCACATGGTGAACCACGCCATCGCCGTCGAGAAGGAGAGGCTGGACCACGAGGGATGCCTGAGAGTCAAGAAGCGCAAGTTCGACCAGCTGACACGAGACAGGCCACCTCAGAGACCGAGCTATGGACAGCCCAGCCAGTAGAAGAGCACCAGTTACCGACAGGGACAGAGTCAGCCCTACCGCAGCTACCGCCCAGGTCAGAACCAGCCAACGTGCAGCTTTGGAGGAGGCAATGGACAGTTTGCCAGAGGGAGGAACTCTAGCTACCCCTCTTCTGGTGGATCCTACGGACGCCAGAACAGTTCGAGTGCCCCGTTCATCTGCTTCATCTGTGGCAAGCCAGGCCACAAGTCCTACGACTGCCCAGAGAAGAAGAACTCCCAGACACCAGCTTGCGGTGCCGCACCCGGTGGCAGACCAGCCGCTACCCCAGGCCAGCCAGGTGTTGCACGCGGGAAGCTCAACCATATGACCGAAGCTGAAGCACAGGAAGCACCCGACGTCTTACTCGGTGAGTTTATTGTTGATGGATCTCGTGCATTGGTTCTGTTTGATACCGGAGCTACCGGATCTTATATATCTAGTAAGTTTGTAGCACAAACATCTCTCCCCATGGTCCCCCGAGCCGTACCTATAATCACCACTTCACCCTTAGGAGACCTAGAGTGCACAAGGATGTGCAAAGGTGTTAGCATCATGATGAGAGGCCATAAATTCCTAGCCGACCTCACAGTTCTACCGTCAGACGACATTGACATTATCCTAGGCATGGATTGGTTGACCTTGCACAAGGGAAACATTTCTTGTTCACCTCGCCTTGTGACCTTGACACACCCCAGTGGTAAGATAGTGAGGATTGAGCCCGTAGCAGCCAAGCAAACACCTACAGCCCACCTACACAGCCTTAGTGAGAAGACTATAGCAGATGTTCTAGTCGTTTGCGAGTACCCGGATGTGTTTCCTGAGGAGTTACCAGGCTTACCCCCAGATAGAGATGTTGAGTTCGTCATTGAGTTAGTCCCAGGCACTGCCCCCATATCCAAGAGACCCTATCGGATGTCCGTACAGGAATTGGAGGAATTGAAGAAGCAGCTGAGGAATCTGTTGGACCACAAGTTCATTCGACCGAGTGCATCACCATGGGGATCACCAGTGTTGTTTGTCAAGAAGAAGGATGGAACACTCCGCTTGTGCATAGACTACCGCTCGTTGAATGCAGTGACAATCAAGAACAAGTACCCATTACCTAGAATTGATGACCTTTTGGATCAGCTTAGGAAAGCCAAGTACTTTAGCAAGATTGACCTTAGATCCGGTTACCACCAGATGAAGATTCGGCCAGAGGATATACCCAAGACCGCCTTCTCCACCCGATATGGGCTGTTTGAGTTTCTGGTTGTGTCTTTCGGGTTGACCAATGCGCCGGCATACTTCATGAACATGATGAACAAGGTATTCATGGAAGAGTTGGACAAGTTTGTTGTGGTGTTCATCGATGACATTTTGATCTACTCAGAGACTGCCGAAGAGCACGAGGAGCACCTCAGGATTGTGCTCGAGAGATTGAGACAGCATAAGCTCTACGCGAAGTTTAGCAAGTGTGAGTTCTGGTTGGAGAAAGTTGCCTTCCTAGGCCATGTGTTGACAGTAGAAGGTGTAGCAGTTGACCCAGAAAAGATCGAGGCCGTGACAGAATGGAAGCAGCCCAGAAACGTGACAGAGATCAGGAGTTTTCTCGGATTAGCTGGATACTACCATCGGTTCATAGAGAACTTCTCAAAGATTGCCAAGCCTATGACCGAGTTGCTCAAGAACAATGTGCCATTTGTTTGGTCAGATGAGTGCGAAGAGAGCTTTCAAGAATTGAAGACCAAGCTTACCACCACCCCCGTGTTGACCATGCCAGATATCAGACGAGACTTTGTAGTATATTGTGATGCATCAAGGCAAGGACTTGGATGCATGCTTATTCAGGATGGGAAAGTTGTTGCCTATGCCTCTCGCTAGTTGTGGAAGCATGAGGAAAACTACCCTACTCACGACCTAGAGCTTGCAGCAGTCGTACATGCCCTGAAGATTTGGAGACATTATTGGATTGGCAACAGGTGTGACATCTTTACCGATCACAAGAGTTTGAAGTACTTCTTCACGCAGACTGAGCCAAACATGAGACAGAGAAGATGGCTAGAGTTGATCAAGGACTACGATTTGAACATTCAGTATCATCCCGGCAAGGCCAATGTGGTTGCCGATGCACTTAGCCGTAAGAGCTATTGCGGGGTTATGATTGAGAAGGAGAAGACCGCAGATTCAGAATTGGAAAAGATCAGCGAGCTGCATGTGAAGTACACCCTAGAGGAACAGATTCGTGCAGCACAGAAAGATTGCCCAGAGATCGAGGGATTGATACAGCTTATGGCCAAGGGCAAAGCCGAAGATTACCGGATAGATGAGCAAGGCACGGTATGGTTGAAGGATCGCATATGCGTACCACGGAATGTGGAGCTCTGCTGAACCATTCTAAGCGAAGCCCATGATTCCAAGTACTCGATTCATCCCGGTTGTACCAAGATGCACCACGACCTGAAGGATCGTTTCTGGTGGCAGAACATGAAGATAGACATCGCAGAGTATGTAGCTCGATGTGACACTTGCCGCAGGATCAAGGCCGAGCATCAACGGCCCGCAGGACTACTACACCCTCTAGAAGTACCAGAGTGGAAGTGGGAAGATATTAGCATGGACTTCATAAATGGCCTACCCCGCACACAAAAGGGAAATGATTCGATTTGGGTGATAGTAGACAGACTCACCAAGGTAGCACACTTCATTCCGGTAAAGACCACCCATTCCGTGAGCATCTTAGCATACCTCTATGTGGAGCACGTTCTCAAGCTACACGGGGCACCCAAGACAATAGTGTCAGACAGAGGACCCCAGTTTACCGCCAAGTTCTGGCGAGAATTACACAAGTCTATGGGCACCAAATTAGTGTACAGTTCAGCTTTCCATCCGCAGACCGACGGCCAGACTGAGAGAGTGAACCAGATATTGGAGGATCTACTCCGAGCATGTGTCTTGACCTACGGCAAAGACTGGGAGAAAAGCCTAGCATATACAGAGTTCTCGTACAACAACAGCTACCAGGCAAGCCTTCAGATGTCACCATTCGAGGCACTCTACGGCAGGAAGTGCAGAACCCCGCTCATGTGGTCAGAGGTCAGAGAGCGACAATTCTTTGGACCCGCATCCATTGAAGAAGCAGAAGAGAATGTGGCCAAGGTCTGGGAGAACTTGAAGGTAGCCCAGAGCAGACAGAAGAGCTACGCTGACAAGAGGAGACGCGAGTTGACCTTTGAGGTGGGGGAGTATGTCTACCTTAAGGTCGCCCCGCTACGCGGAACCAAGAGGTTTCACGTGAAGGGCAAGTTAGCCCCGAGGTTTGTAGGACCTTTCCTCATCACCGAAAGAATCGGGAAGGTAGCCTACCGTCTAGAACTACCAGAGGAGCTTGCAGGAGTGCATCCCATGTTCCACGCATCACAGCTCAAGAAATGCCTACGAGTACCAGAAGAGACAGTGCCAGTCGAAGCCCTTGACCTGCAAGACACCCTTGAGTACTTGGAGTACCCCGTGAAGATCTTAGAAAGAGGCGAGAAGCAGACCCGGAGGAGCTCGATTCCATACTGCAAGGTACTATGGAGTAACCACACGGAACGAGAAGCCACATGGGAGAAGGAGGCAGACCTTAGAGAGAAATACCCACACCTCTTCGAGAACCAGGTACGACCTTAATCTCGGGGACGAGATTCTAGTGAGGGGGGGAGATTGTAACATCCCAGATTTTTCTGGAATGTTTAAGTCAATAAAAATGTGGATTTTAAAAAATTTTCGTGGATATGATGCTAGCTAGGAAAAATATAAGGTTGTCTTCATTGAATCTCTCCTAAAAATTCTTAGGCATAAAAAAATAGATAAAATGTTATTGTTAAGGTGTTTAAATGTCAGTGTGAACATTTGGATTTTATTTGGAATTTATTTGGATTTAATTGAGTGGGATTTGGATTTGAAATGATTCAAATCCAAATCAAAAGAAAAGTTTAAAACTAAGAACCAACGTGGGCCAAGACTTCTCTAACTAGCCTGCTAACAAAGTCCAGAAACCACCCTCCTACTCTCAGCCCGGTCCGATCCAAACCCCGGCCTCCCTTCCTTCTTTCCCCTATCGGCCCAGCAACGCGGCCCGCTAAGCTCGGCCCAGCGTCACTTACCGCGCCGTCCCTCTACCGCCTCCGCTCTGCCGCTGACCAGTGGGACCCACTGGTCAGCTTTATCTCTCACCTCACCACCACCACGCCCCGGTCGCCGCCGCGCTCTCCCAGCCCCGCCTCTCCGTCTCGCGCCGCTCCGACCGCGGGAGAACTTCTCGCGGACCCCAAGCCCTAATCCCGATCCACCCACTCAGCTCCACCCCTAAAACCTAGATGGGGAAACCAACCCGCGCTATCTCGCGAGCCGGCCTCCTTTTCTCCTCTCGCCGCGCCCGCGCCGTGGCCCGCACGCCCAAAAACCCCAAGTGCACTACCCAAACTCCTAGCCACTTACCCCGTGCCGCGTGTCCCCCTCTCGAGCCTTCCTCTCACGCCCTCTCCAACCCTAGCCTCGTCCCTCTCGGGCGCCGCCGCTATAAAGCAGAGGAGCGCCCGCTCCTCATCCCCTTTCCATCCACTCCGGGCTCTGCCCTTCTTACCCTAGCCGCCGCCGCACGAGGAGAAGGAGGAGAGCAAGGGAAGAAGAAGAAGAGGAATGCCAGCGCGAGGAGGAGAAGCCAGAGCCGCCGAGGACGCGCCGCCGCAGGAGCACCATCACCGCCGCGTCGTCCACCCGGAGCAGTGAAGCCGTACTGATCCCTGTCGCAGCTCGTCGTACCCCTACACGGCTTCCTCGTCCACGCCTGCACCTCGTCAAACCTAGGGTGAGCCAGCCAGCGCCGCCGCTCTCCCTTCTTCCCTGCTGTCCGGCGTGAACGCCGAGGAAACCTCCGTAGTTAGCCAAAGCCTCCCAAGCTTGGTCCTTTATCTATGCCTGTGGGTTGGTCTTCGTGCCAACCCTTCTCTTGTGCAGGATCCCATCGACGCCAAACCAAACCCCGGCCTTAAACCTGTCTGTCCGTGGAACGTCCCTTTGGGACATTTTGTCGAGCACTCCCCGTGCAAGAACCCCACCACCTTGTTCTTGCCGTAGCTAGCTCTAGGGGCCAAAACCCAAGCTTTTTCACCCTGGAACGCCTTCGCGATGCCATTTGGCGTAGATCCGCGCCCCTGGCGTTGGATTTGGGTGAGGTCGAGGTCGTCGCCGGCGAGCCTTCGCCGCCGCGCGCACGCACCCCACCGCTCATCGTTTCGACGAACACTTCGCGTGCATCCGCGCCTTGCCGCCACGCGTCGCGCTCTCAAGCGTCCTCACGCGCGGCCACGCGGGTGCAGCCGCAGCGGATCAGGCCCCAGCCGCACGAGATCCCGTGGGCGCGGCTCACGTAGACCAACCTCATGGTCCACGATGAACCGCGTCCACCAGATCTGGACCAGCCCCTTTTTCCAAAGAAGCCCCTGGAATCTTGCACTTTAGCCTCTGCTGTTTCGAAACCCTTGCAATCTAGTCCCTGGTTTGCTATTCTTTCTCTAAGCCCCCTGGCCTTTTTAGTTTTAGCACCTAAGCCCTCATGATGACGTCATCAGGGCCCACTGCTGACATCACCACGGGACCCACCTGTCAGCTTTGACCGTTGACCGTTGACCAGTCAACGCTGACGTCAGCAGGGCCCACTGCTCACGTCAGCATTTCGGCCGACCCTAGACTATTTATAAAAACCCCCTGGACTTTTTCAAAATTACAAATAGGTCCCTGACTATTTACAAATAAGCCCCTGACTATTTGCAAACAGGTCCCTGGCCCTTTTCTTTTCTTATTCGGAATAATTTTAAAATCCAGAAAAGGATTTAAACTTAGAAAATTCATAACTAATTCGTTTTAACTCAGAAAAATATGAAACCAGTTTCTATATTTTTCTAAAATCATGATCTAGCTGTTGGTGTGAAGTATGAGTCCATTTGGATCTTTCTTGAGTTGGTTTATTGGAGTTATTTACTATTAGATCCCGGTATTTACTTTAATTACGTAAATAGGACCCACCGACGGCCAGGAGCTGACCGGAGAGGAGTACTGCCCAGAAGACTTCGTGGAGGAAGAGATCCAGCCTACAGGTTCACGCCCAGCCCATCCTTTGAATGCCTATTAGACATTGCAATTAGATGTGCTAGCGCTTTACTTATTACAATGGATGATGCTTGAGCCTTGCATAGCCATAATTTATTCCGTGAATTCCTTGCTACCTAATACACTATCATATATAAATGCTATGCTGCTTGCATGTGTATGGGACATTGTGGATTAGGATTCTTGGCGTGTGTGGGGATAAAACCGGCAGGTGAATGGTGATTTTGGGAAACTTGGCAGGGGTGAGCATATTTTAACAACTCGGTCTATAACCGAGGTGCCGGGAGACGCCTGCTCTCGAGGGGGTCCCACACTGTACTTGTGGCGGGTACACGGATGGATAGGAGCATAGGAGTTGGCGGTGGTACCTATGATGGGTACTACGACTTGCGTTCTTCTTCGGAGGATACGCCCTTGGGATGATGACGCTCACCCCGGTCTGAAACCGAGTGGGGTAACTTTATTTGGGCCCCACGTACTTACCGCTTACCCATATGAACGGGTTCCAGCCTTCCTAGCTAGCGCGATGCCCGGATTGCGAGAAGATCAGGTGGATGGTGTACGGGAACGGGAGAGACCGTCTCCCCGAAGGACTATGGCCCCGTCTGGCCCTACGAGGGAGAGTTCGACACAGCTTCCGAAGCATTGGATTGCGAGCCGATGGACCGAGACCGGAAGAGCATGCGGGCATCGTCGCGGTTAGGGTCTGTGCTGTGGGTTGCGTCTCGAGATGGCGGCCACCATCTCGCAGCCCGAGTGGGTCCAGTTGTACAAGCTCTCGAGAGTCTAAAACCTATACGTATAGCCGCGTCCTCGGTATGGACATTGCCCACTTTCCCTGTTACCTCTCATATTTTGGGATATTCTACCTTCCCCCTTCTCTACCCAGTTTGAGAGTGACTCAGGTTCGCAGCTACGGACGGGGAGAAGGAAAGTTTGCTCCCTTTTCTTTCAGGATCCGGTCGTAGTTGGTGAGGTGCGAGGGGAGGGAGCTCTCGCATCGACTTAGAAGAGTGTGGAGATGGAGATGGGAGTCCGGCGTGCCGGAATAGCCCGATGTGGTGAGATATGGGATGGTTGGATATGAAGATGTTTATTTTATATTTTGCTGCTGCATAGGAAACCCATAGCCTATCCTTGTTATACTTTATTCCTTTAGATGATAGTCCACTTAAAGCTTGCATATACGGTTGGTGACGTGAACCTATCCCGTTCCTTGGGGATAGCCTTTGAGTACGCAGGATCTGAGGATGAGCATGAGTTCAACCACGACGGGTGGTACGATTGAGGCATCGTCCTGACGCGCGAGTTGCCTGTGGAGAAGATCAAGAAGATGGAGGCTTCTACGCCTAGTTCCGCTGCGTTGGATGTTCTTTTGTTTGACGTTCAGCCCTGAGGGCTTGTATCAGACGTATTATCATGAGAATGATGTAATAAATAAGATATTTGTACTCTATTAGTGGTATGGATGTGATATTCGCTGTGATGAGTTTTGTACATGATATCTACTTGATCCAGGGACTATCACAATGGTACAGGGAGTCGGGTTTTCATAAAACGGAAATCCAGGTCGTTACACGGGGAGGATGACTTGGTGCCGGATCAGGAGCAACATTGGTCGCCGTCGCGCGTCACTGAGGCGCAGTTGAAGGCGATGGAGGCACACGGTCTGATGGGCTCCAAGGAGCAGTTGCAGTGGCGGGCGCTAGGGAAGGACCGCCGGCCTTGGGAGAACACCAGGGAGATTACGGTCTTCACATCATTCTTTGAGTGCTGATTTGGAATCCCCACGGGCGACTTCTTCCGCGGCCTACCGGAGTATTACAAGATTGAGGTGACCCATATAAATCCAACCTCAATTTTGAGCATCGCAGTCTTCATCCATGTCTGCGAGGCATATTTTTGGAGGCTGCTATATAAGTTGAAGTCGATAGGAGTTGGTCGGGGGGGGGGGGGGGGCGCTGGGCCCCCAAAGGTTGTCAGCAGAGCAGGGTTTGCACTACAGTCCGGGATGAGCAAGAGGTATCTTGTTGTGGACTCCAACGATTCCAACAAGGGTTGGAACAAGGACTGGTTCTACATTGGCAACCATGAGCCGGCCGTGCCAAGTCGGACTGGATATCCCCCAGTGGTGCTACCATGCTGGGACGCCATGTTGGAGAGCGAGCTAATGGGGGAGACAGATGAACTTCTGGCAATGCTTGCAAAGCAAAAGGCGGCGGGGCTGACCGCAAGTGCGGTAATGCTGTCGTTCTGCCAACGCCTGACCCAGCCAATCAAGGACCGGGTTCTCCCGGTGTATGAGTACTGGTGGCCGACAGACCCGACTCGGGAGTAGGAGCGAGTGGTGTCGGGAGACGAGGCGAAGGAAAGGATCTCCCACTTCATGAAGGGGGCGATCAATAATCTCAAGGTGCCGAGTGCCTTTTCGCTGAAGAACTCGGCTGACCCGGTGAGTTTCTTTAGACAAGTGGCATGTTTTACTTGCATTGTAGGAATAGAATTACGTCTGGCATGGTTCAGGAGCTCCCTGCAAAGTAGTTCTGTCTTGTTCCAGTGGCCACGGGACAGGGCACAGAAGGTGATGGATGCGGGCGCCGGGCCGTCTGCGGCGGCTCAGGTTCGTCAGCCGCCGCTTGACATGGATTGGGGATCGGAGGAGTGGGTCGGTGAGTCGGAGGATGAAGAAGTGGGTGACACGGAGGTTGTAGAGACCGTGGCACCGCGACGGATGAGGCAAGCCCTCCGTATGCGCCGGGTCCAGAGGACTGCTGGCGCGCCTGCGGGCGGACCAAGTCGGCGCGGGCAGATTCCGTCGGCTAGCAGTGAGGGGGAATCATCAGCGGCCGAGGCGGAGGGCACGCCATCTCGACAGTGCATGGCTGAGGATGCGGAAGCTGCCATAGGTAACATGGCGCAGCAAACGCCTCCTCCAGCGATGCAGAGGTCAGCGGCGCCGCCGCCTGCGATGAAGCCTATAGGCCTGAGGTTCCGGACCTTCAAAAGTTCACAGTAAGTGTCTTTTCATGTAGTCCTTTGAATCTTGTCGGATGCTATGCGTGAGTAACTCTTGACTATGTCTATGTCAGGCATGCCGACAGACTCTGGACGGGGCGAAGGAGCTACAGCCGGCGCTGGGGGCCAAGCGTCGTCGGGTGAGCGAGCGTCCAAGCGCGTGCGCGCCGAGGAGGAAAGTAACTCAGCTCCCAGGGGGAGTGAAGCGGCGCGTGGCACAAAAGCAGGGGGCGGTGCGCCACCTGAGGCGGGCGCAATGCCGACCCTGGGGACGGAAGATGTCCTGGTTGGCAGCGGGCGGTCAGCTGGGCGCTCCAACGCTGAGCCGGCGGTGAACGACCCGCTCCCGCAGGCAGTTGGGGGCGAAGGCGGCGCTAACGCTGGTCTGGGCAATCCTGACCCGGACATGCCGAGTTTTGAGGCGGTCATCGGGTTGGAGGGAGGCCAGAGGGCCGCTGAGGTGATGGCGCTCACCCAGTCCCTTAGCACCGAGCTAGGGAAGTTGTAGCAGGCCGGCAACATTGTTGTCGGTGCAGTCCAGGTATGCTTTTGGCTTCATAGCCATCCTTTTATAATATTGCGAAGATGAACGTGTGAAAGTTTATGATTTGGCACAGAAGTTGCTCGCCCACGCGAACTGAGGTGTGGACATTTTCCAGGCGGCAGAGGCCCAGCTTGGTGAACTAAAGGGGCTAAGGACCAGGGTTAAAACCATGGCTGGGGAAGCGCGGGCGGCCATGGCCGAGAAGGAGCGGGAGATTGAGTTGACGGCCAAGCTGAACCGTGAGCTCCAGGCGGACATGGAGCATTTCTTGACAGGTAAGTAAACGTTCTTGACGTGTAGTTGTCCATCTTAATGAGTCCGTACTGAACTGTGCCGAGTCGTGACTGTAGGCGCAGAGAACAAGGAGAAGGCGCTGAATGCCCAGGTCGGCAAGCTGACCAAAAAGCAGTCAGCGCTTGAAGAAAAACTTCGTCAGGCCGAGGAGGAGAAGCAACGAACGACGACTGAGCACCTGAAAGCTGTTCAAGGTAAGATCCTATCCTAGCCTTGTGGAAAAGTGTCTTGCAGTCTCCTAATTGTATCCTGATCAGATTTGCAAGTGGAGTTGGCGGAGCTGCGGGGTGCTACCGAGGAGAACGTCGGGACGTTGATGCCGCTTGAAGAGTGCTCTGGTACTCTGTCAGTAGCGGAGCGGCTTCGTGCGGCGCCGTCCCGTGTCACCCGGCTCTTGAAGGAGACAACGGTCGGCGTAGGGAGTCAGGTGCTTGCGGTCTTGAAGACGCACTATCCAAGACTGCCGGTGGAGCGGGTCCAAGAGGGCATGGCCGCGGACTTCCCGGAGGCAGACCTCGAGCCGCTGGTGGAGAGCTTCGTGCCTGCGGCGGAGACAGTGGCCACCAAGTTGGGCCTGTAAACATGTTAAAGTATATAGTTGTATCATATAGCTTTTGTGAACTGTAGAAACTGGATGTAGCCATTTTGATGATGTGATGATGCTTATTTAAGCTTATTTGGGAAAACGTGCCCGTTTGAAAACATCGTCAGAATGTGACACCATCCGACTGGCCCCTTAAATCGCAAGTCACCCCTTTTGGCCCAGCTGACCACTGCTCTCCTGGAGGATGGCTTACCACTCTACGATGCTCTGCGTGGAGTCTTACTTCGTAGGCGGCGTGCTGGGTGGGTACGGAACCCGGGGAGTTGCGTTTAAGGTGGCTTAGTCAGGTAGGGTTATCCTGGCTTAGTCCACATAGGAGTTGTATTATGTTGATTATCTTGATTCGGATGCATGTCCTTTGCCAAGTTTAGTTTTCAATAATTAGGGAACCGCATGGCTGCTACGACGACCTGGGAAACGGCCCAGTCCCCAAGCATGAGGGAAAAAAGAGATAGCAAGAAGCATGAACTTTATTCATATCAAAAGAGGGAACAAAGGTGCATAGCTGTGGTTATCTAGGCGTAGAACTTCACGAGATGCTCGATGTTCCATGGGTGAGGAACGCCTTGTTGTTGACGGCCGTTATTATACGATTTTACCGTCAACATTCCACGATATTACAGGCTCATCTTGCTCATGCCAATGTGAATTTGATTATTTCTAATGAGTTCCACAAGTTTTGTACAATTTGTGAGTGAAGGAGCAGATGGGAAAAAGAAGGAACAATTTGGGCACAGGGCCAGGCCGGCTGGCCTAGGCCAGGCCGACCGGCCCCCTTTCCCCTCTTCTAGCCACGGCACTGATCCACAAGTTTACTAATGTATCAAAGATGATCATGAGCCGTGCATTTGATGTCGGTTTGATCAAAGGACCCGGAAGGCCTAGGGTGGGATAAACATGGATTGAAGGGCCCACAACCTAGGATTCTTGGACAGCTTCAACCGAACGCAACTGTTACCGACTTCAGGACATCATCCAAGCCGTCCCTGCAAAGGTCGGTGCCACTTGGCACCAGAGCCAGGCCGGCCGGCCTAGATGAGGCCGACCGGCCTACTACCGTAGCTTCTACGCTTCCCCCTTCGCGTGGATGTTAAGCAGGAGGCTAGCTTGATGATGACGCCGGGAACCGCCCTTGGAGCCTATAAAAGGACACCCCATTCACCTTGAGAAGACGTCGAAATACAAGAGAAGAAGCTCCAAGGCGAAGCGCTGCTGCTCCTAGCCTTAGAAAATAGGGAGAGAGGCGAGGTGAGAGTTCGGGGGAAGAGCCGGAGGTGTCCGCTCTTCCTCTACTTTGTACCTCGGCGGATGCAGTTCATCTTCAAGTGACTACATCCGGGTCTTGTCTGGTAACTCTGGTTCCCTCTGATTAATTAAGCATTTACTCTTACTTACTTTGTTTCCTGGTTCCTCGTTCACTACTTGGTAGTGGGTGCTTTGCTCTGACGTCGAGTGAAGTAGTAATTATTAGTGTAGGCGCGGTGTCTAGACTAGTCGTTACCTTGGTTTGCACCCAGTTCAACGGAATAGCTGTGGTAGCCGGCAGGTGGTGACAGCCCTGTCCGGCCGACGAAATCCACCACGTTAGTTCTGGTCTGTAGGACTTAGGGGTAGGCGGTACCACTCCCCTTCTCATCCCTTTCTGTGAGTGGTGGTGTCTCAGGCGCCCGAAGTTAACTATCGTGAGTAAGTCAGTGTTGCTTGATCAGAGGAATAACTATTGTTGCTACACAAGTACCCTCTCTACCCTCGTCCCATTTACCTCTTCTCTTCGTCGTCGTCCAAACTCACATTTATCCTTTCGGACGAACTAATTAAGGATTAGTACACTTCACGTTCCCTGTGGAAATCGATACTCTGGAATACTCCCGGGTGAAAGCTACATCGGTATCCGTATGCTTGCGGATTTATCTGTAGGTCATAAGAAATACCAACAAGCTTTCTGGCGCCGTTGCCGGGGATCGGTAGCTGTTCTTATCCTGAACCTAGTTCGTCCACATATCATCCACCTACCATTATGAATTCCACTCGTACCTTATATCAATTCTCAGCTCCAAAAGCTGAAGATCTGGAGCCACCATCATCATCTCACCCCATAAAAAGCTCTGGCTACGGAATACACACTAAATTCATAGCCAAGATCAGAGAGAATCCATTTTCTAGAACTGAAGGGGAAAATCCTTATGTTCACTTACGTGAATTTGAGCAAATTTGCTCATGTCTCGTGATTACGGGGATGGCCCAACAAACTCTGAAATGGAAGGTGTTTCCCTTCTCTTTGACGGGTCGAGCAAAGATATGGTGTGACCGCTATCGTGGGAGAGTGAAGGGAAGTTGGGAGACACTACGAGATAAATTCTGCTTAACCTTCTTCCCTGAATCTCGGGTCGCGGACCTTCGAATCGAGATCCTTACCTTCAAACAAAGGGAAGGAGAATCACTAGGGGCCGCTTGGGCTCGATTTACTTATCTTATGGCCATAGGACCTGATCTAGGGATCTCTGAACCCGTCCTTCTAATACATTATAGAAGAGGCCTCAAAATCAAATCAGCCGAATTTCTAGATCCGTCCTCAGGAGGATCTTTCAGTCATTTGACACCTAGTGAGGGAAGGGCCATTCTAGACAAAATTCTAGAAAACACCCCTTACACTGGGATCTATGATGATTTCCCGGAAGGAATTCCGGAGGAGGCCATAGAAGAGACATCCACGTCGGAAGATGTGAAAACATCACAAGAATCCACAACAATCGTAGCACATCTCTCCGAAACTCTCCCTGAACCAACTCCAGCATATGATCTGGACCTACATGACTCTCGTTGTGCCTTCCCCTACGATTTCCATG
This sequence comes from Urochloa ruziziensis, assembly GCA_015476505.1. NCBI lineage: Eukaryota > Viridiplantae > Streptophyta > Magnoliopsida > Poales > Poaceae > Urochloa > Urochloa ruziziensis. The sequence goes on along the minus strand of CM027119.1, from coordinate 37,880,328 downwards.
ATGAGCTATTCCTGGAGTACGGGGACAGCTCGAAACTTCCCGTGGTTGAAAGGCACACAATTACTAAGGTCCAAGCCACCGACTACATTGACCAGCATTCTCGAGAGGAGCTCTATTCTGTCCAAATGCATCACTCTAAAAATTCTCTGACAGATCCTTTTCACAGGCCTACGATACCTCCTTTGCCTCCCGATCCTCCTAGTGAAACATCCCTTAAGGAGGCTATGAATCAGGAGTGGTTGTGTGGAGCGAGATGCTATTCCGAAGAAATTTGGATTAGTTCTCCCTCTACGATCCTTCCTTGTTCTATAAGGGGAATAGCCGTAGAAGCCCATCTTAACCCCATCATGGAGATTAATGTGATGCCATGGCACTTAGCGTACACTCTACTGGGCAATGTCTCGCTAAGGCTGTCCGGCAAGCTCCTCAGTAGTTGTCCCTTTGGACACATCCTTGAATGTCGGGGGGTTGCATGTGCCATGCCACTCATGATAGGCAAGATCGAGGTGAGCCTAGACTTTCACATTTTTGATATACTTAATCTTGATCTACTCCTAGCTGCCCAGTTCGAGAACTCCTTGATAAACCTCGAGGGAGCCTAGATGAAAAGCTTAGGGAAGCTGCCTTCGCCACCACTACCACTTGTCTAGCAAAACCTATGGCGAAGCCGCTTCCTAAGCTAAACCCGTTCGAGAGTATGATGCATGGATCTCCGTTCACATCATCCGAGCCTGTTCTCTTTGAGGTTGCGGTCTCTGCTCTCAAATATTACGAGTCGGAAGAGACCCTTCACTTTTGTGAAGAGGAACGATCATCATCACCCTCGAACGAGTTTGAGCCTCTTCCCACTGGCCCTTACTATGTTGTTTCCGACCATGATCGAAAAGCAACATCAAGCTTCCACGATAAATCTCTTGTGATAGTGAACCCGTGGGCCATGGAAGATTGTAAAGCACTAACTTTGGAGTCCAAGGAAAATAATCTCTTGGATGAGCATGGGAGTTTTATTCTTGAAGTCATACATAGACCATGCTCGTTCACTGCCTCTCGAAAGTTAGCCACGTCCGGTGCCTCGAGCAAACACAAGGACTACAACCACCTCAAGGTCCTCTTCTACAAAGCATTTAGAAGGTTGGTTGTAGATGCATATGTTTACCATAAGCATTGCAAATTTCGTGGTTGCTCTGTTGCCCTAACCTTGCAGCTAAAAGCTTCATGACACATCGATACTTGGTGATGAGACGGGAACGACATCATCGATGGTAGCTGCAAGAGAATGTCCCAAGGTCAAGCTTATGACCATAAACAAAGCACTGCCGGGAGATAGCCCGGATAATTAGTATTTATTTCCCTTTTGAATAAAAAGCAAGATCATGTCTCTATGATAAAGTTGTCCTTCGGGTATTTTTGCTCTCTAACCATTTCAGGCGAAGATCAAGAAGAACGATGAACACCTTAGAACATGAGAGCTACATCAACTACAATACCGTTGTAAGTTTTATTGAGAGAATGATTACGAAAGGAAACTTGAACTCCACACACATGGGTTGTGTTGCACAACAATGCAAATTCAAAGTGTGGGGGAGGCATGTGAGTATCCCAAGTAAGTTTCTCTTATACCAAACTTATCTTGGTTTGAAATTGGTGCTAGTTCCTGCATCTTGCTCTATAAAATAAAATAACAAAAAAAAGAGAATCATATTTTTGAATTCGAATAAAGGCTCCCTGGTTCTTGAACCAGAAGAGCCCCTCTTTTTGTTTCCATCTTTTGGTTTTAAATGACAGTACCAGTACAAGTACAAGTGTGGGGGAGATCTCTCAAGCCCATCATCAACATACACATTCGAGGTCTCCCACGAATGCGTCGCGCAACATCGACTACGCTAACAAAGAAAAAAAAAACGATGGTATGTGCACTCCACCTCTCACTCCTTAATTCATGAGTCTGATTGCATTCCAATACCTATCATTAAAATCCATCTCAAGATAAAATAAATCAGGGTGGTATGCTTTGGCTTGCATACGATTTATTCCTCGCTTATCGTCTTGGTGCTTGTGAACAAAAAATTTTAGGGAACCATGTTCATCTAAGTAGTTGATGTTTGAGATACGGTTTGATGAAATGATCTTCACTCTTAATGTTTGAGTGCTTGGGAAATTTATTTGAAAATTTGAAAACCCTTTGCAAAGCTCCTCTTTGATTTGCCGACGTCCTACCAAAGCCATATGTTGAGTTATCTCAAAAACCATGTGTACATATGCTACTTGTCATTGCATTGAGCGTTGTCAAATTGTTGCGACCCTTATGAGAATTCTTTTCATGCGTTCATGATCAAGATCACGTACACGTTTATCCCCCATGGCTATACTTCTACACTGGAAGTTAGCATTGTATCATTCATCCATCCATTCCACACAATAAATGCTCCATCATGTACATGTAAGTCTCACTCCTCAGTTATTGTTACAAAAGAGACATGGCTATCGGAAAAAAAAAATGGACACATGAAGGTCCACACACAAAAAAAAGAAAGAAAAAAAAAGAGTTGGACACATGAAGGTCCAAGAAAGAAAGGAAAAAAACCTGATAGCCATGTTCTCAAAAGATTTTTATAAAGGAGAGAGACCATGCAAAAAGGAGTTCTTTATTCTATCCACCATCCACCATACCCATACATGTGCACATCTTGATCTGATTGTATGATTTGATTTCTTCTTGGATCCACTCTTTGACTTTGCAATATATGTGATGCAAGTATGCCTCATCTTCGTACCCTACCTTGAGCTCCACATATAGCCATCATTAGAACTAAGATGAAGAAAGGCAAGTTAATGCCTTGGTGAGGATATATACACATTGAGAGATATGACAGAATCAAATGAGGAGCAATGCAAGGTTTGTTTTTGAAAACTTATTGAAAAATCCCAAGCTACTTGACACATAGAGTTGAAGTGACTTGATTCATGATCGTTCCAATCCTCAACTACACAAGATGGCATGATAGACACTACAAAGTTCACAAGTACAAGGTATGGCTTGGAATATTTCGTATGCTTGTTCCATTTCCTTGGATGTCATGTCTCATCTTATTCCCTACTCCTCGCTCGAGGACGAGCAAGGGTCTAAGTGTGGGGGTGTGTTGACGGCCGTTATTATACGATTTTACCGTCAACATTCCACGATATTACATGCTCATCTTGCTCATGCCAATGTGAATTTGATTATTTCTAATGAGTTCCACAAGTTTTGTACAATTTGTGAGTGAAGGAGCATATGGGAAAAAGAAGGAACAATTTGGGCACAGGGCCAGGCCGGCCGGCCTAGGCCAGGCCGACCGGCCCCCTTTCCCCTCTTCTGGCCACGGCACTGATCCACAAGTTTACTAATGTATCAAAGATGATCATGAGCCGTGCATTTGATGTCGGTTTGATCAAAGGACCCGGAAGGCCTAGGGTGGGATAAACATGGATTGAAGGGCCCACAACCTAGGATTCTTGGACAGCTTCAACCGAATGCAACTGTTACCGACTTCAGGACATCATCCAAGCCGTCCCTGCAAAGGTCTGTGCCACTTGGCACCAGAGCCAGGCCGGCCGGCCTAGATGAGGCCGACCGGCCTACTACCGTAGCTTCTACGCTTCCCCCTTCGCGTGGATGTTAAGCAGGAGGCTAGCTTGATGATGACGCCGGGAACCGCCCTTGGAGCCTATAAAAGGACACCCCATTCACCTTGAGAAGATGTCGAAATACAAGAGAAGAAGCTCCAAGGCGAAGCGCTGCTGCTCCTAGCCTTAGAAAATAGGGAGAGAGGCGAGGTGAGAGTTCGGGGGAAGAGCCGGAGGTGTCCGCTCTTCCTCTACTTTGTACCTCGGCGGATGCAGTTCATCTTCAAGTGACTACATCCGGGTCTTGTCTGGTAACTCTGGTTCCCTCTGATTAATTAAGCATTTACTCTTACTTACTTTGTTTCCTGGTTCCTCGTTCACTACTTGGTAATGGGTGCTTTGCTCTGACGTCGAGTGAAGTAGTTATTATTAGTGTAGGCGCGGTGTCTAGACTAGTCGTTACCTTGGTTTGCACCCAGTTCAACGGAATAGCTGTGGTAGCCGGCAGGTGGTGACAGCCCTGTTCGGCCGACGTAATCCACCACGTTAGTTCTGGTCTATAGGACTTAGGGGTAGGCGGTACCACTCCCCTTCTCATCCCTTTCTGTGAGTGGTGGTGTCTCAGGCGCCCGAAGTTAACTATCGTGAGTAAGTCAGTGTTGCTTGATCAGAGGAATAACCATTGTTGCTACACAAGTACCCTCTCTACCCTCGTCCCATTTACCTCTTCTCTTCGTCGTCGTCCAAACCCACTTTTATCCTTTCGGACGAACTAATTAAGGATTAGTACACTTCACGTTCCCCGTGGAAATCGATACTCTGGAATACTCCTGGGTGAAAGCTACATCGGTATCCGTACGCTTGCAGATTTATCTGTAGGTCATAAGAAATACCAACACTTGTCCGTCTACCCACTTGAGCTTGTAGGTGCCGGGTGAAATGACTTCAGTGATGATGAATGGTCCTTCCCATGGGGAGGACAGTTTATGCTGATCCTTGGTGGATTTCACTCGGCGTAGTGCTAGGTCGCCGACATTGAGGGATCTCTCACGGATGTTCTTGTTGTGGTAACGCTTAATCTGCTGCTCATGGCGCGTGTGTTGGATAACGGCGGCGAGGCGATGCTCCTCGACACTATCGAGGTCAAAACGCTGACTCACTTCAGCTTGTCCTTCTTCGTAATGCTGGATTCTTGGGGCGCCGTATGCGAGGTCGGCCGGTAGGACGGCTTTCGATCCATAGACGAGGAAGAAAGGGGTATACCCAGTGGCTCGGCTCTTTTGTGTGCGCAGACCCAGACAATGTGTGGTACCTCCTGGGCCCACTGACCAGCATGTTGGTTGATGTCGTCGTATAAGTCCTTTTTGGGTCCTTCTTGCACCATGCCATTGGCACGCTCGACCTGGCCGTTGCACCTGGGGTGGCCGGAGGAAGAGTAATACACGTCGATGCAACTATCCTAGTAGAAGTCCCGGAAGTTTTTTTCGGAGAACTATGGGCCCAAGTATGTCACAATGCGGTGGGGTATACCAAAGCGATGGGTCAATTCTTCTATGAACTTGGCTGCCATGGCAGACTTCGTATCTTTGATCACCGTGCACTCGATCCATTTGGTGAACTTGTCCACCACCACTAGAAGATGCTTGAATCCTCCTGGGGCTGTCTTGAAGGGTCCTACAGCGTCCAGCCCCAACACGGCAAATGGCCACAAGGGTGGTATGGTTCTAAGTGCATGGGCTGGGAGGTGCTTCTGTTTCTGGAAGAATTGGCAGCCGACGCACTTCTGAACGAGGTCCTTGGCGTCAGCCATGGCCGTGGGCCAGTAAAATCCTGATCTGAACGCTTTGCCGACTAGGCTGCCAGCTGCGGCGTGGTTGCTGCATGAGCCCGAGTGGATTTCGTGGAGGAGGCTAATCCCTTCGCTTTGTGGTATGCACTTCATGAGGATACCAGTGGAGGCCGCCTTGCAGTATAGTGCGTCGCCGACGACGACGTAGTTAGGTACTCGGCGGGCTAGGCGTTCGTATTCAACTTTGTCTTCGGGAACCTTGTTCTCGACGATCCATGCAATGAAAGGGGCCCGCCAGTCAGTTTCAATGATCAGGACGTCATTGCCGACCAGCTGCGGCTCGTCGGGTGCCTCTGGCGGTGCGGATCCGTCTTCTAGCATCTTGATGGATGGGGCGTGAAGATCTTGTACAAAGATTCCGGCTGGTACGTTGGCTCTCTTGGACCCCGACTTGGATAGGACGTCAGCTGCCACGTTGTCGTCTCTGATGACATGGTGGACTTCTAGCCCGTAGAAGTTTGCTTCGAGATTACGCACCTCGGCACATTATATGCTCATTGTGTCCTTCGTGGTGTCCCAGTTCTTGTTGACTTGCTGATCGCGATTCTGAGACCATGGATCAAGGCCTCATACTCGGCGCCGTTGTTGGACGCCTTGTAATGGATCTGGAGTACGTATTTCAGCTGCTGGCCATCTGGGGCGATGAACAGGATGCTTGCTCCAGCGCCTTCAAGGTTGAGTGCTCTGTTGAAGTACATCGTCCAATGTTCTGGCGGTTCCTGGGGTGCAGGTGCTTGGATCTCGGTCCACTCGGCGACAAAGTCGGCTAAGACTTGTGACTTGATGGAGGTTCGTGGGGGCGAACTGGAGACCGAATGTGCCGAGCTCCACCACCCATTTTACTATGCGGTTGTCAACGTCGCGGTTGTGAAGGATAGCGCCGAGTGGAAAGTTGGACACAACCGCAATTGTGTGGGCTTGAAAGTAGTGCTTGAGCTTTCACGAGGTAAGAATATTGCATATAGCAACTTCTGTGGATGGGGGTATCGCGTTTCCGAGTCAGCCAGTACTTCACTGACGTAGTATATAGGCCGTTGCACCTTATAGGCGTGTCCCGGCTCTTCCCTCTCGGTGACGAGTACCGTGCTGAGGACCCGGTGTGTCCGAGGACCGGTGGATGGTCGCTTTCTGGTGTGATGAGTGATTGACAACGTGGTGTGGATTGACGTTTCCCTTGGCTCAAGTATTGCAGGTGTAGAATGCGGCTTGATTGCATTGGTGCAGGTGAAGAACTGGCGCGAAAGGTCTTAGCCATGGCGGCCTCCGAGGAGCGGAGAGACAAGTAGGCTTGGTTCGAGGGACCCGTAGCCAGATGGATCAAGTGCGGTTCACATGGTGCAAGAACGAGCAAGGGGACGTGGTTCCGGTGCGAGGTAGCGGCTCACAACCGAAGCTCGTACGCGGACATGAAGCCGGTGCAAGGTAGCGGCTAACGACCAAAGCTTGTACGCGGGGTTTGGTGATTTGGCCACAAAATCATCAGGAGGACGGTTTCTTGGTTTGGGCCTCAAAACCAAGCCCGAGGACTCGACGAGGCGAAGTCTGGGCAGCTGGGCCGAGGTGACTAGCCAGGCCCAAGTTTGGCGTCGAGGAGCTTCGATCCGGAGGACCCGCGGCGTGACTGCAAGGCTTGCGTCGGAGGGAAGCTAGCTTGCGGTGGAAGGTGTCCCAGCCGGAAAATATCTGAAACCAAATGTCAAATTTGCCCCTGAGGGGTATGTATCACTTAGGGGTAGTTTAGTCTTTAGAGCACCACTACTTGGACTATATAATAGACCACCTAGGGGTTGGTGGCTGCCATCTCTTTGCATCCTCTCTAGTTATCTCTCTAGTTTTCCTTTGGACTTGTATTTCCTTTTCATCCTTTCCACCTAGAACTATTTCGAATCATTCGTAGTTTGAATAGGTGAATTCATGGTTGGTTGATTGAGTTTGTGCTGCTCATCTTTGTGCCATGATTTGAATCCACGAGCTCTTTTTCTTTTCCTAATTTTCGGAGGTATTTTCGGAGCTATTTTTGGGTGATTTCCGTTCTTAACTTCCTTGGTCGTTTTCTCTCGGATTTCTTTGAGGGATTCACGTATGAGTGCCTTGTGCCTCTTTTGCTGGTGATCTCTTGCCCCCAAACGTCGGGAATCGCTTTGGATTTGAAGTTGTTGGGATGAACTCGAGTTCTTGGTGTTCTTCACGAGATCTGTGATTCCGGGAGTTCTAGAGAGTTAGAGACCAAGATCTTTGGGGCATAGCCTCTCCTTGAGGTGTATTTCATCTACCCAAAATCTTGTCTCAAGACGCCAAGTCGTTTGGGAGATTCGCTTTCGAGTTGACCATTTTGGAATCGATCTATTGATCCGATCGGTTGTTCCTTGGCTTGGTCGGATCAATCGACCGCCAGGTCGTTTGCGAGATTCAATTTCAAGTTGACTGTCTTTGCTGAGTCGATCAATCGATCCGATCCATTTTACTTGGCTCGGTCGGATCAATCGATCGCCCCACCTCGCAGCCTCGCAACGTCTCTGGTAGAAGATTGATATTTCGATTGAAAGCTCCGATCGACCGGTCGGATCGTCCGATCGCGGATTTTTCACTCAACAGCAGTTTCACTTGATAGCGGTCGGAGCATAGGTGAAGGACCGAAACGGCGACCAAAGAGGGGGGGAGTGAATGGGAGCCGATAAAAATTATTTCCAACCAATCCGGCTATTCTCCCAAAACAACTCCGATGCCTCCGAAAGCGATCTTGCCAAGATCACGTAGCCACTGTCAAACTACTGACCCTAGGAACAAGATCACAGCAGCGGAAAACAACTCTAGCAAATCGAATCGAAATCGAACCGAAACGAGGCAAAACCTTCTCTACCCAGCCAGGGGCAGTTTAACCTCCCTAGGTGCGGTTTAACAGCCTAGGGGGCGGTTTAACCGCCTTGGGGGCTGTTTAACCGGCCTGGCTTGGGAGCTCTCGGGAAAAATTCAACTCATGAATCGATCTCCCAAACGGCTTGAGCTCTTGAGATGAAACTTTCGGGAGATGATGTACACCTTCAGTGGAGTATATTCCCCAAAAATCTCAGCCTAAAACACACTAGAACTCCCGGAATCTCAGATATCGTGAAGGAGACATCCACCCCGAGTTCATCCCAAAAACTTCAAATCCAAAGCGATTCCCGGTGTTTGGGGGCAAGAGATCACCAGCAAAAGAGGCACAAGGTACTCATACGTGAATCCCCAAAGAAATCCGAGAGAAATCACCCAAGGAAGTGAAGAACGAAAATCCCCCAAAATAGCTCCAAAAATACCTCCGAAAATAAGAAAAGAAAAGGGAGCTCGTGGATTCAAATCATGGCACAAAGATGAACAGAACAAGCTCAATCAACAAACCATGAATTCACCTATACAAACTACGAATGATTCGAAATAATTCTAGGTGGAGGGGATGAAGGGGAAAACTAGTTCAAAGAGAAAAACAAAGAGAACTAAAGAGATAACTGAAAGAGATGGCAGCCACCAAACCCTACGGGGCCTATTAGTAGTCCAAGTGATGGTGCTCTAAAGACTAAACTACCCCTAAGTGATACATACCCCTCAAGGGCAAATTTGACATTTGGTTTCAGATATTTTCCGGCTGGGACACCTTCCACCGCAAGCTAGCTTCCCTCCGATGCAAGCCTTGCAGTCACGCCACATGTCCTCCGGATCGAAGCTCCTCGACGCCGATTTTGAGCCGGCCCGGGGGAGGCGGTTAAAGCCCCTGGCTAGTCACCTCAGCCCAGCTGCCAAACTTCGCCTCGTCGAGTCCTCGGCCGTGGTTTTGAGGCCCAAACCAAGGGAAACCGTCCACCGATGATTTTGTTGCCAAATCACCAAACCCCGTGCGCAAACTTTGGTTGTTAGCCGCTACCTTGCACTGGCTTCTCGTCCGCATACGAGCTTCGGTTGTCAGCCGCTACCTCACACCGGAACCACGTCCCCTTGCTCGTTCTTGCCACCATGTGAACCGCACTTGATCCATCTGGCCACCGGGTCCCTCGAACCAAGCCTACTTGTCACTCCGCTCCTCGGAGGCCGCCATGGCTAAGACCTTTCGCGCCTGTTCTTCACCTGCACCAATGCAATCAAGCCACATTCTACACCTGCAATACTTGAGCCAAGGGAAACGTCAATCCACACCACATTGTCAATCACTCATCACACTAGGAAGCGACCATCCACCGGTCCTCGGACACACCGGGTCCTCAATAGGTGATTAGTCCGACCGATGCTTTCCATGCTCGGTCGGATCAATCGACACGTGTAAATTGCGTTGAACTTTGCACTGGTTTTCTCACGATTGCGATCGGAGCAGACGCGATAAATCCGATCGACTGGTTGTTGCTCGGTCGGATCAATCGACCTGTACAATTTCCGTAGAACTCGTCCTGTTGAGGTCACATTTTATGCTCGCTTTGTTCGAATCTTTTTCTGCTGCATGGATCTAGTTCCTAGGGTCAGTGGCTTCTAACTAGCTACGTGATCTTGGCTAGATTGTTGGATTGGCTTGGAGTTGATTTGGGAAAAGCTGGATTTGGGAAAGAAATTTTTATCGGCTCCCATTCACTCCCCCCCTCTCTGGTAACACTCACAGACACTTTGCTTTGTCCTCTCTTGTGTCTCTTCCAGATGAGGAATATGAGATGCTGAGTGAGGAGGATGTCGTGTTGCTCACGAGGAGGTTCGAGCGGATGTACCAAAACCGGAAGGGTTCGAGGCGTGCCGGGAGTACGTGCTACAGATGCGGGAAGATGGGTCACTTCATCGCCGAGTGCCCCGAGGAGATCAAGAACGACTACAACCGCAAGCATCGCCCACGAGATGACCACAAGCACCGTTCTAAGGACGAGTACCACTCCAAGCACAAGAACAAGGAAGAGAGACGGTCGAAGAACAAGCATGGTGGACACAAGAAGAACCGATCTCGAGCGATGGTGGCAGATGCGAGCGACATCGACACAAGCTCCACCAACACGTCGTCAATGTCGAGCAACGAAGATGAAGATCGCGGCCACCGCAAGGAGAAGAAGAACGTGAACTGCAACTTCAATGGCATCTCCTTAGCTGCCATCGACTACTGCACCATGGCGCATGACTCCATGAAGAGCAAGGACGACTACGACTCCGACTCCGAGGATGAGGTATTGACCGATCCCACCTCTTTGCGTAAGGAGATTGCTAGGCTAGAGGAGTTGGCTGATAACCGTGATGATGTGCTTAGGAAGACCAACAAGGAGAAGAGAGAGTTTAGGTCTTTGCTAGGAGAGTCGAAGAAGAGAGTAGCTGAGCTTGAGGACTTACTTTCTGAGACTGGAAAGAAGGCGATGGACCTTGAGTCTTTGCTTTGCGAGTCTAGGGAGAGAGCAGCTAAGCTTGAGTCGGAGATTGCTGTGTTGAAAGATGCTCCTGTTGTTTCTGATGAGGTTGAGTGCTCTTTCTGTGATGTGCAACTTGCTGATCTGGTTGTTCTTAAGGAGAAACATGTGACATGCTTAGATGATCTAGAAGATGCTAGGGTTGAGATTGCTGAGTTGAAGTCTAGATCTTCTTTGCTAGGTGCTTGTACTTCTTGCCCTGCTCTACATGCACAGTTGCTTGAATCTCGTACCATGATCAGTTCGCTTGAAGCTCAATTGAAATCTCCCATTGCAAATTCCTATTCTGCTTGTGATGTTGTCGCTTTGAAGAATGTTGAGCTAGAAAAATGTGTTGATCGTTTGCAAGATGAGAATGATGAGTTGCGACAGTGTTTGGGTTGGTTAACGGGTCGCGAGCCACAGCTTAAGATGTTGATTGCTGGGTTCAAGAGAGCTGATGGTCGTGGTCTGGGTTCTCAGAAGGTTGGTGAGTGTAGTGGTGAGAAAGAGAGAGAGCAAAGTAGTTCCACCACAAATACTCCAACACCACCAGAGAAAACTCCACCAAAGAACAGCTTCTCACCTAAACCTAACCACCTGTTGAACAAGCTTAACACCACTCCAGATCCTCCCAAGTTTCCACCAAAGACAAACAACTTCCAGAGGAGAGTGACCTTTGTGAGGAGTGGGGTTTACCAGCCGAGAGAGAGGCCACAGCCGAGAGAAACCCCAAAGCCAAAGCCAGTCCACTTCCATTGTGAGCATTGTGGAAGGGATGGATACCTTGAGGAGTTTTGTTGGAGGAAGAAGAGGGAGGTGAGACAAGAGAAGGAGATGGGGAACAGGGACAGGTACTACTCTTCCCATAGTGTGCCTGTGTCTCGTTGACCCTTGCCTAGAGGAGAGGCCTTTGTGCGCACAGTTCCTTCGTTTGGTAGTCGTGGTGTTCCAGCTATTCGTGAGTTTGCTAGGCAGCCACCGGTTCGTGGTCAGTTTGGTTCAGGGGTTCGACTATAGCTTTGAGGCGAGGAGAGAGTCTAGGCCACGTTTTCCCCTGTGTGGTGCTAGAGGTTCGATGGTGAGAGACGAGAGGGTTTCACGTGGTAGAGTTGATTTTGCTAACCCCTCTTTTGAGCAGATGGCCCGACACTGGTTTGACTCTTTTTGTGCTAACCCCAGCGTCGAGTCATTCGCTCATTCTCGTTCTCGCTTTTGATTGTGCAGGTGGGGGGCTTGGAGAACATTTGGTTGATGGATTCTGGCTGTTCGAGACATATGACAGGTAATAGGAAGTGGTTCTCCAGTCTCACCCCGGTGATGTCCAGATAGTACATCACTTTCGGGGATAAGAGTAGAGGTAGAGTGCTGTCTGAAGGTGCTATTCAGGTGAGTGACAGTTTTATGTTGAAGCGAGTTGCTCTTGTCAAGAATCTTGGATTTAATTTGCTTTCAGTTTCTCAGCTTCTTGATGAGGGTTATGAGGTTCGGTTTAATAGTGGTGATTCTCGAATTCTTGATTCTTGAGGTGACCTTGTGTGTATGATCATTCCTGAGGGACAGATTTTTCGTGCTGATTTTTCTCGATCTTTTGGTCCTTCACGGTGTTTGATCGCTGGTACTTCTTTTGAGCTTTGGAAGTGGCATAGGAGATTGGGTCATGTGAGCTTTGATTTACTCACATGCTTGAGTGATCTTGACCTTATCCGAGGATTGCCCAAGCTCAAGTTTGAGAAAGATTTGGTTTGTGCTCCTTGTCGGCATGGTAAGATGGTTGCTACTTCTCATCCACCTTTGACAGATGTTATGACTGAACGTCCAGGGGAGCTTTTGCATATGGACTTGCTTGGTCCCGCTCGCGTTCGTTCAGTTGGTGGGAAGTGGTATGTTCTTGTGGTTGTGGATGACTTCTCTCGGTATGCTTGGGTGTTCTTTTTGGCGTCGAAGGATGAGACATTTGATTTTGTTCGAGATCTGATTTTGAGGTTGAAAAACAAGAGTAATGGTGGTGCCATGAGAACTAAATGCAGTGACAATGGTACGGAATTTAAGAACACTCGTTTTGATGCTTTTTGTCGTGATCTTGGTCTCGAACATCAATACTCTTCGCCATATGTTGCTTGCCAAAATGGAGTTCTTGAAAGGAAGAATTGGACGCTTTGTGAGATGGCTAGGATGATGCTAGATGAGCATAGGACTCCTAGGAAATATTGGGCCGAGGCGGTGAACACAGCCTGTTATGTTTCAAATCGGATTTTCCTTCGTGCTTTCAAGAAGAAAACTTGCTATAAGCTTTTCCATGGTCGTTCCCTACGTGTGAGTCACTTTCGGGTTTTCAGTTGCAAATGTTTCATTCTTAAGAAAGGAAATTTGGACAAGTTTGAGTCTCGTTCGATGGATGGAATTTTTCTTGGTTATGCTAATCATTCTCGAGCATATCGTGTGCTCAATCTTGAGACTAACCAAATCATGGAGACTTGCAAAGTCACTTTCGACGAGACCATTCCGTGTAGTTCCTCTGTCTTTGAGTGCGCAGGTGATGACAAGTTGGGACAGTCTATCTTTGAAGAAGAACAGCTTGATGAAGAAGATGATGAGGAGAATCGTGCACCGTGTGGAGAGCTTGTACCTTCTACTTCCACTACTACCACGACGCTCGACGACGGCCCCTGTGCTACACCTTCGTCGAGTCGCGCACATGATCGAGTTCAAGTGGAAGCTGATGTTGAGGGGGAGGCAATCTCTAGGCGAGAAGCTCCTCGGCTGGTACAGAGGGATCATCCACCTTCGAAGATTATCGGGAACTTGGATGAACGCACTACACGGTCGAGGTCACAGAATGTCTCCCATTTCGCTCATTCTGTATTTGTTGCGTCTTTCGAGCCCAAAAATGTTGGACACGCTTTATCTGATTCTGATTGGGTCAATGCCATGCATGAAGAGCTTGAAAACTTTGAGAGAAACCAAGTTTGGGAGTTAGTAGAACCACCTCCAAATTGCCATCCTATAGGAACCAAGTGGGTGTTCAAAAACAAGAGGGATGAGAGTGGTGAGATTGTGAGAAACAAAGCGAGGTTGGTTGCTCAGGGGTTTTCGTAGCAGGAGGGGATAGATTATGAGGAGACCTTTGCTCCTGTTGCCCATTTGGAGGCAATTCGAATTCTTCTAGCATTCTCTGTTGCTAAAGGATTCAAGTTGTACCAAATGGATGTGAAGAGTGCCTTTCTGAATGGGGTGATCGAGGAAGAAGTGTATCGGCAGCCCCTGGGTTTTGAGAGTGAGAGATACCCACATCGAGTGTACAAACTCCACCGAGCTTTATATGGCCTAAAGCAAGCACCTAGAGCGTGGTATGGTAGGTTGAGGGGGTTCTTGCTTAGCAAGGGGTTTGTGATGGGGAAGGTTGATAAGACACTCTTCTTGTTTAGAAATGGCAATGATCTCTTAATCGTTCAGATTTACGTGGATGATATCATTTTTGGTGGCTCTTCTCACAGTCTTGTTGCCAAGTTTGCAGAGGATATGAGCAGGGAATTTGAGATGTCGATGATGGGAGAGTTGCAGTTCTTTCTCGGGCTACAGATCAAGCAGACCAAGGACGGGACGTTCGTGCACCAAAGCAAGTACACGAAGGACATTCTCAAGAAATTTGACATGAGCGACTCCAAGCCGATGACTACATCGATGAGTACGACTACAGCTTTGGATGCGGATGAGGACAGGGAACCAGTGGACCAGAAGGAGTACCGGAGCATGATCGGCTCCCTTCTCTACTTGATGGCAACGAGGCCGGACATACAGTTCAGCGTGTCTCTGTGCGCTCGTTTTCAGGCCTCAGCGAGGACTTCACATCGGCAGGCCGTCAAGCGGATTTTCAGGTATCTCAAGTTTACTCCTGAGCTGGGTCTTTGGTATTCTGCTGATTCCTCACTTGCACTTCATGGTTTTTCTGATGCGGATTTTGCTGGGTGTCGTGTTGATCGCAAGTCTACTTCTGGTCAGTGTTAGTTTCTTGGTTCGTCTCTTGTGTCGTGGTCTTCTCGCAAGCAGTCTAGTGTAGCCCAATCCACTACAGAAGCCTTGAGAGACTTTGGCTTACACATGTCCCATGTTCCACTTCTTTGTGATAGCACCAGTGCCATCAGCGTAGCCAAAAATCCCGTGCTTCATTCCAAAACCAAACACATAGAAGTGAGGTACCACTTTCTGAGAGATCATGTGGAGAAAGGAGATATTGAACTTGCCCATGTTTCTACCCAAAACCAGCTTGCAGACATTTTCAAAAAACCACTTGACCAAGCTGAGTTTTGGAGGCTTCTCTTGTAGCATATGTATACTATTGTACCATCTTTGTATCTTGATATATAATTTTCCTCTTTGCATCTTGTGATATATATTGTTGCATTTGTTTCATATCTTAGGATGAGCTTCTCCTATATGCAGTGATTTCTACAATTTGCTACATTTTAGAGTTTAGGCAGGCTGGCTAGGGATTGATTGTATGGATGGCTATGCTCTTGATGGTTTTGATATATATTCTATTGAGATAGTCTCCTTTTTGAATTAAAATGACAAACTGAGCTTAAAACTCTTTCACCCATGAATAAATGCCTTTGCATGTCTTGTTTGAGCCGAAATGGCTTTATCCTGCTTAAGATCATGTTAGGGTATGATATTCTTTTCAATTGGGTCAAAGACCTTTGTCAGTGTAAATGTTTAGCCCATGCTTTATGTTGTGGAGGAGTATAAGCATCTTTTTGTCGCAAAGACATTTCATGTACCATGCTTAATTTGAACAAACTTGAAAAATGAGATGAAGATCCGAGTGCTTGCTCAAACGTTCCTGAAAACAATTCTTCAATTGTAGCCATAGTGAGGGGGAAGAAGTGCTCTTTTTCACGACGCGACAGCGAAGTGAATACACTTAGCCCCCGAGCTTTGGGCAACTTTACTATGAAATTGGCCAAAGGTCTTCAACTTTTCTCCATCGATATCTTGATCTTCAATGGTGTGCACCTCCAGGTGCACCCATTGGGTGTAAGCCCCTGAGCCTTGAGCAGAATAGAATATTCTGGTCGAGGGTCAAAAATAAAACATTATGAATCTCTTTTTGAACTTAGTCCTTCAATGGTGTGCACCTCCAGGTGCACCCATTGGGTGTAGCCCCCGAGTCTTGATTCGACTCGACACGATCATGTCAAGACTCTGAAAGCCGTGGATCCTGACTGAACTTTTCATCCCCCATGCCTCTGGGCATGGATTTCGGATAATCTTCTCCTTCTGGGGCTTTTTTGTTTCCCCTTCTTAAGGATTCTGTTCTCAAGTTCTTTGAACTCGGCGTGACTCAGATCGTGTCCCACGACCCAACTTGACCATATGGTAAGCCACCTTCTCACAAGATTTATACTTGTCAGCACTTGACCCAGACTTCTGAGCGAATTTAGCGAAAGTATCGCATGCCTTACGTAAAAACCAATTGCAAGGTTGCAATATTAATTGCAAAAGCAAGTCTGGCCGTCGACTAATTTTAGCCTCACGACCGAGTGGTTTCTGCCCCTGAACACTAGCTCAGGAACCCACAAATTTGTTAATGTAATAGAACCGAAAGGTCGTGCCATATTTCAGCCCATTTAGGCCCATTAATCCCGTAAAGTCCGTTGTCGGTGATATTATCTCCGGCAGTCTTCCACGGGGTAGCCCACGGAAGTGATTTGTAATGCAGGGAAGATCGCAAAGATCGGAAGCAAGATGGTTAGGATGGACAGACACAAGGGTTTATACAGGTTCGGGCCGTCGACTCGACGTAATACCCTACGTCCTGTTTTGGGGTGTTGTATTGCGTAAATTGTGAGTTGAGATGTGTTCGGCTGCGGTGTCCCCTTCTTTTTGAGGGGGTCCCTGCCCGCCTTATATATCGGGGGGCAGGGTTACAAGTCGGTTTGTATCCGATCCTATCTCTAAGAATCCTTTCCTTCTTTACAATAATTCCTATTCCAACTAAGACTTCTCCTTCCAGATCCTTCCTCCGTGCGCCGACTTGTCCCGCACGTCTTCAGGTCCAGAACGGTGGGCTGGGCCGCCCCCTTTTAGTGGGCTGCCAGGCTGACTCGTGAGGTACCCGGGTACTATATCCCCCACAGTAGCCCCCGAGCACTTCTTGGCCGATCGTTGGCTGTAATTGTTCCATCTTTTCTTGCATGATTCGAGTGCTCCAAGTTGTCTAAGATCTCATCCGAGTGGTTTCGAAGAAGATCCGAGTGGTTTCGAGGAAGATCCGAGTGGTTTCAAGGAAGATCCGAGTGCCTGCTCAGACGTTCCTGAAAACAATTCTTCAATTACAGTCAAAATGAGGGGAAGGAGTGCTCTTTTTCACGACGCGACAGCGAAGTGAATACACTTAGCCCCCGGGCTTTGGGCAATTTTAGTATGAAATTGGCCAAAGGTCTTCAACTTTTATCCATCTGTATCTTGATCTTCAATGGTGTGCACCTCCAGGTGCACCCATTGGGTGTAGCCCCCGAGCCTTGAGTAGAATAAAATATTCTGGTCGAGGGTCAAAAATAAATATTATGAATCTCTTTTTGAACTTGATCCATCAATGGTGTGCACCTCCAGGTGCACCCATTGGGTGTAGCCCCCGAGTCTTGTTACGACTCAGCATGATCGTGTCAAGACTCTGAAAGCCATGAATTCCGACTGATTTTTTCAGCCCCCATGCCTCTGGACATGGATTTTTCCTTCAGGGGCTTTTTTATTTCCCCTTTATAAGGATTTTGTCCTCAAGTTCTTTGAACTCGGCATGACCTCCAAGTCGTGTCCCACGACTCAGCTTGACCATATGGTAAGCCATCTTCTCACAAGATTTATACTTGTCAGCATTTGACCCAGACTTCTGAGTCAATTTAGCGATAGTATCGCATGCCTTACGTAAAAATCAGCTGCGAGGATGCAATATTAATTGCAAAATCAAGTCTGGCCGTCGACTAATTTTAGCCTCACGACCGAGTGGTTTCTGCCCCTGAACCCTAGCTCAGGAACCCACAAATTTATCATCGTAACAGAACCGAAAGGTCGTGCTATATTTCAGCCCATTTAGGCCCATTATTCCTCAAAGTCCGTTGCGTCCCTAACGGTCGCTTTACGGAAGGCGGGATATCGCGAGATTTCGCGATTCCCTACCGCATCTTTGAATTCAAAGCGACGGGACGTGCCTGCGTCGGTTGAGTTCCCGAGACAAGCGCCGCGCCGCGCGCGGGAGGAACGGTTTATTCCTTTATAAGCCATCCCCGCCGCATTCTTCTTCCTTTACTTGCCATTTGCCTTCCGACGCTCCAGTTCTCTTTGCGCCAGAGCAAACCCTAGATCTGCTCCCGCAGCTTTCTTCCTCGCTCTTCAGCACCGCTCGTTGCCATGGCGCCCAAGAGGAAGGAAGCCTCGAAGCGGAAGGAGAAGTCGCCAGCCAGGGCCCGGTCGTCCAAGGCCAAGGCCTCCGCCGAGGTCGCCGTAGATCGCGCCGCCGAGTGGAGGGAGTCCATCACCACCACCAAGCGCCTCGAGCAGCACGTCAGTCGACGGCGTCCTCCCTGACCAGCAAACCGCCGAGTGGCGCGCCGCCGCCGGTGAGTCTTTCCCCACCCCAAACTCCTCTGATTTGGTGGTGTTCGAATCTTTCTTTCTTCGTGGCTTTGGCGTGCCCGCGCATTCTTTCCTCCGCGGGCTGCTGCATTACTATGGGATCTGCCTCTGCGCATTGAATCCCAACTCCATCCTTCACATCGCCATTTTCATCAACCTCTGTGAGGCCTATCTTGGGATAGAGCCTCACTTCAATCTTTTCATTCATCTTTTTCTTCTTAAGCCTTATCCCCGAACCGACTGCCCACAAGTAGTCGGGGGCGCCGGACTCCAACTCCGCGAGGGTCGAACTCGGGAGTATTTTGATATCCCTTTCCTTACCTCCAATAAAGGGTGGCAGTCCGAGTGGTTTTATGTAGGAAACCACTCGCCTGCCATCTCTCCAGAAATTGACTCTCGTCCTGTTCCCTCCCAATCCTGGACCGCTCTTCCCAAGGAGAGTGAAATGGACCAGGTTCGGGAGCTCCTGGGTCTTATTTCCCAGTTGAAGGACAATGGGTTGACTGCCGTCGGTGTGGCAGCCAACTTCGTTCTGCGCCGGGTCCAGCCACTCAAGCAGCGGGCTCACCCGGCGTATGAGTATTACGCCGAGGGAGACAACACGCGCGAAGCCCCCGAGCGCGTCGACAAAGTCCAAGCCGCCGCTCGGCTTAGCAAATTCTTCGCGACTGGAACCTCCCTGAGGACCACTGACTGTCCTCCGGCGTTCAACTTGGGAAATCCACGCCCTGAGGTATTTAGTCAGTCTGTTGTTGTTTTTATTTCAATTCCACCCATTGGGTGTAATCTCAGAACTGAACCCAATTTTTGCAGGGTCGAGTTGCCTTTGTATCCCTCCCTCCTTTGCCTGAGATGCCAAAGGGAGTGGATCAACCGGCTCGACGCAGGGCCGTTGGATCTGAAGAAGCAGTCGGGGAAAGTGAGAGTGATCTGCGCGACTCGGATATCACTCTGTCATCCTCTCCTTCTCCCGATGTGCAATCTCCGAGTGGTGGGAAGGCTGCTCCTGCTCTGAAGAAGCGGAAGATCTCCACTGGGATCGTGTTTAGGGATGCGCCAAGCCGCCGCCAACTCCTTATCTCTGAGTCGTCTGACTCGGAAAAAGATGAAGCTGGCGCCGCCGAGTCGTCACTCCACCCGCCAATCACGAGCTCGGAGCAGTCTCCCCTTGCAGTAATGCCTCTGAGTGCTGCAAGTCCGAGGGACCTCCCTTCCCCTACTCGGAAAGGAAAGCGCCTGAGAATGCGCATTTCTACTCTGTAAGTATCCTTATCATCTCTTGATTTCCTTTATGTTCTTCTATTAGTGATCCATATATGCTTTAACCTGTAGCACACCGTCTGAGGTCCCTTTCTCGGGTCCTCCGCCTCAGTCGGCGGTTGAGACCGAAGCCCCATCAATCCAAACTCCAGAGGTGCCGATCCACTCGGCTGATCTTCTCAGCGATCAGCCTGCGGGTCCGCCACCAGAGTCGCAGCGGGAGCCAACCCCGCCACCGCCGAAGTCCTACACCGGCGTCGCCGACCCCACCGCCAGTTCCTCAAGGCAGCCCCCAGCATGCTCCTGCGGTTGAACCGACTGCAGCAGTGGAGGAGCCCCAGGCTGCAGCGGTCGAGATTGCTTCTTCGGCGGTCGGCGTTATGAGTGGTGGTGCTCCCCTGACTCCTCTGGAGGAGTTCCTGTCACTCCATCGTCGCATGGGCCACATAGCCAAGGTACTTCCCGAGCTACTTATCTTGTTGATATCAAATACCGAGTGGTACATTGATTCATATTGTCATCTGACTTGTTTTTGCAGAACTTAGCTGCTGATGCCGAGGCCAAAGCCTCGGTTATTCAAGAATTATCTTCTGCAGTTGCTAAGGCCGACTCTTTGGTGGCCCGAGTGGCTGAGCTCGAGGCTGCTGCGGTCGAGCGCCAGGCTGAGTTGGAGGAAGCCCAGCGTACCACCCGCGATTTATGCGGGGAGGTAGAGCAGGCTAAGCTCAACGAGGCCCAGGCCGTGCACGAGCTCAGAGGTATGTTCTTCCTTATTTGTTTTTCTGTCAGACGTGAAAATATTATTCAGATCTAACCTTCTTTAGATTATCGATATCGGACTATGTCCCAATTCGCAGAGCTCACTGCCAAGGTGGCCCGGCTGCAAGGTGAGGCTGAGGCGCTGCGCACTGAGAAGATAGCGCTGGAGGATGCTATCCGAGTGGTGGCGGAGGAGATCGAGCCGGAGGCGTCATCGTCTTCAGCTTCCATCCTCGACCGCGTTCGGGCGCTCCCACGCTACTTCCGGCGGCAGCTCTGCTCCATCAGCCAAGCTAGCTGTGGCCATGTCCTGGCGGTGCTCAAATCGCTGTTCCCGGCGTCAGACCTGGAGCCACTCGGCCGCGGGTATGCTGCCGGCACCTCTGAAGACGACGTGGGCAGACTACTCCATGAAGTCGAGCCCATCGCCAATGTCCTGTCCAAGGATGTTGTTGATGACTCGGATGAAGCGGCCCCGTCTGGTGCTGGTGACCCTGCAATGTAAATAAAGTATTTGTAGTATTTGGTCGAACCAGTATTTGTTTGAACAATGTTTGAATTGTCACTATTGTATATAAGTTTTTATTGGTCTACAACTCCCTTTCTTTCTGCGCTAGCCTTAATTTCTGAGTGGTTGACCTGTTACGGAGTAGATTAGCCTCGTTGGTCTCAGTCTCATGCCGCAGAGTCTTTGTCGTACGTTTAGAGCTTTGACTTGGCGAGTACTTTCCCTCTCGATTTAAGGTTTGTTCCACTCATACTTTATGTGCGTGACGCGAAAGAGGAAATGCGAGTAGTAGAAATAGATGAAAGATGAAATCAACTTTATTGATAACTCATTGCGAACATGCCGAGTCGTAACTGGGGGTGACTACCCTCCAAAATCACTCGGAAAAAATAAATCTAAAAATAAAAAAGATAAATACATAACTGGATTAGGCGTAGAAACGCTGTAAGTGCTCGATGTTCCATGGATTTATCGATGTAGGCGTTCTATTGCGTCCAGAGTCAATTGATCCATACGCGCTTGAATTGTCCTCTGGTAGATAGCGCCGGCGTTTTTCAAACCGAAGGCCAAAGGAGCGCCGATCGATGCGACGAACGAGGTCTTTATCTGATCGTTAGGCTCTAGGCCTGTCTGGTAATAGCTTGGATAGCTGTCGAGAAAGCAGAGCAGGGCAGAGCCTGCCATGGAGTCTGACTCTGCCCCGATGATGGCCGTCTTCTTTGGGTCGTCCAAGTCCAGAGAGATCCTCTTCAGCTCCGTCTCCTTGCTTGGCGCGATGGCTTCTCTTGCTGGCTTCTTGGTGGGGATCTCTAGAGCGTCCTTGTCCACCTCATGTGATGCAGCCAGTACTTGTTCCATGCGCTTGGACATGTCGAGGGCGGCTGCCGCGTTGAGAGTTTCCTGCTCGCACGTGTATGCGACTCGGACGTCTCCCAAGACGGTGATTACGCCTTTCGGTCCTGGCATCTTGACCTGCAAGTAGACGTAGTGAGGAATCGCCATGAACTTGGCGAGTGCTGGCCTCCCAAGGATGGCGTGGTATGCAGTTTCAAAGTTCGCCACCGTGAACTGCATGTGCTCGGTCCGGTAATTATTCCGGTCTCCGAAGGTGACGGGCAGCGTGATGTGCCCGAGTGGTTCTGCCCCCTCTCCCGGTATCAAACCGTAGAATGCGGATTGGGGGGGACTCAGGTCGAGAGTAGTCAGGCCGAGCTCCTTCAATGTGTTAGCAAAGAGGATGTTCAGGCCACTGCCACCGTCGACTAGTACCTTGGTGAGCCGAACGTTGCGAATCGTCGGGGCTACCACCAAGGCATGGGACCCGGGCTTCGATATGAAGTTTGGATGATCCTCCCGGGTGAATGTGATCGGTACTTCCGACCACTTGAGGTACTCAGGTACCGGTGGCTCCCTCGCGTGCATGACCTGGCGATGGGTGAGCTTCTGCTGGCGCTTCGACTCGAACTCTGGTCCGCCATAGATCATGCGGACCACTCGGTCGGCTTCCTGAAAGTCATCGCCGGGCTCATCGTTTCGCCTGTCGTCTCGCGGGGAACCATCGTTCCTCTTTCTGTATGGAGGGCCTCTGTTGCCCCCGGTGAAGGCTCGCTTGAGCCCGTAGCACTCTCGCCCCGAGTGCTTGTGTTTGTGGTAAGGGCATTGCTCATCGAGCATGCGCTGGAAGTCCTCTGGAGTTACCCGGCCTCTGGACCGGTCCAGGGCGGCGACCATGTCTCCCTCGCTCTTCTTCTTGCGAGGTTGGCTGTCATTGCGTCGATGGTCGTCGTGTCGGTCTTCGTCCTCGCGGCGGTCGCGTTTGCGAGTCGTCTTGTTCTCTTCTTCCCAGCGACTTCTGATCTCGCTGAGCTGTTCTCTCTCCACGATCTCGGCGTCCGCCCACGTGCTAGCGACCCGGAACATGTCATTGACAGTCGCGGGTGGCTTCCGAGTCCACTTATGGATCAGTCTCCCGTCGGAGATGCCGCGCTGGAAAGCTGACATCACCTCCTGATCCGTGACGTCCGTGATGGAGTTGCGCTTTTCTGAGAACCTGCGCACGAAGTCGTGCAGGGTCTCGTTCTTGCGCTGCCTGATCTGACCGAGGAGCCGCTTGCTCCCGGGCCTTTCCCAGGTACCGAGATAGTTACCGATGAAAAGTTCGGTAAGCTGCTCCCAGTTGTCGATGGCGTCCTGCGGGAGTCCTGCCAGCCAGTTGCGGCAGTCCTTGGTGAGCATGATGGGAAGATAGTTTGCCATCACGTCCTCGTCGCCGCCGGCCGCTTGTACGGCGGTGTAGTAGATCTGAAGCCATTGAGATGGGTCAGATTTCCCGTCGTACTTGTCGATGTCCGACAGCTTGAAGCCTCTAGGCCACGTCACGCTTCTCAAGCGCTCGGTGAAAGACTGGAATCCGCCGATCCGACCTCTAGGGCGGGAATCGCTCGGTCCCGATCCGTCAGCCGCTCTTGGGGGTGTGCTGTCCCTCCTGCGATCCCGGTCCCTGGGCGGGGAACGGGTCCTCCGATAGTTCCGAGTCCTGGGTGGAGTTCGGTCCTGTCGGTAGGCTCTGCTGCGCGGTGGAGTTCGATCTCTTGGTGGAGTCGGTCGCCTGGGTGGTGGAAGCACTCGTCGTCGTGGCGGAGTGCGACCGCCATTGTTGCCGCGCCTTGGGCTACCGGAGAGGTCAGAGTAGTCTGACTCCGTCGAGTAGCCGCTCCTGTTGGGGTTACGACGGGGATTTCCATGATCCCGATCGTACTCTTCGCGCCGTCGGATTTCCTCACGGTGGCGCTCTTCGGTGCTGTTGGTGATGATGTCCCTCGCATCTCGATCTCTGTTGATCGTGGTGCGGAGGTCTTCATCACGACCCGATCCGCCGCCGGCCCGGTGTCGAGATGAACCGGGTTCAGGAGCGTCCGTGGTCGTTCTGCCTTGCATCTGGTGAACCTGGACGGAGGCAGCCTGCACGAGAGCCCTTACCTTTTCCAGGCCCGGAGTGTTAGGCGGCAGCCGATTGATTTCCTCGTTGATAGTAACGAGGTTCTGGACCGGTGTCTCGTAGACCTCGTGTCCGTTGAACTCGAACATGCCGTCGCGCATCAAGTTCCGGGTGCTCCTCCGTTCGTGTTGATCCCGTTGGCGACGATGATCTTCAGAGTGAGGTTCTTGGAGTCGAGCAGTGCCAGATCCTGACGCGGTGGCTCCGTGCGGTCGTGCGGCTCTGCGAGTCGCCCGACTGGCATTGCGTCCTCGACGCTGGTTCCTGGCTTCAGTCGTCTCCTCAGCAGGAGTGACCTCATCTTCTGAGACAGGATTCGTTGGCGTTGCTGGCGCCACCATGTAGCAATATGATCCGACTCCCTCTTGCGCGAGGTAGTCTTCCTCGGACTCGGAGAAGTCGGATGTGGGCGTGTAACGCTCCAAACTACTCGGAGTCAATTCTCCGAGTGATCCTAGTAGTTCCGGCTCTGTAGAGGCATCGGACACTGTGTATCCTTCCGGCAGATCGTCCAGGATTGAGGGTCCCAGTAGATCTAACCCGTAGGAGTCGCTCCCAGAGAAGTAATCATCCGATTGGACGATGTCCTTCTTCTTCTGCTTCCGAGCAAGCGCGCAAAAGCCAGGGGTCTGAACAGTAATGACCTCAGGGCTCTGGACGCGTGTTGGTTGAGCGTTTACGCTCTGCGATGATTCGGCGACGCGACTCTCAGGAGTCGGATCGGAACCGAGTGATTGTAGATCTGTTCCCGACTAGTCTGGCCTCGCGTTCTGCGATGGACTCAGCGGGGTAGATCCGGCACGATCAGATGCGATCGGACCGGATCGGGCCGTGATGGCCGAAGTCGGCGCCAGAGAGGAGACCTCCATGGCGACCGTAGCTCCTGCCGCTTGGGTATCCAAGGCGGCGGTGATGACGTCCCCGAACTGAATCTCGACTTCGTCGACGTCCGGGAGGTTGCAGCTGTCCAAGATCTTGACGCGATCCATCGAGCTTGCCAGATTGATCTTGGCGATATCCCCTACCTGGCGCGCCACTGTCGGTGATATTATCTCCGGCAGTCTTCCACGGGGTAGCCCACGGAAGTGATTTGTAATGCAGGGAAGATCGCAAAGATCGGAAGCAAGATGGTTAGGATGGACAGACACAAAGGTTTATACAGGTTCGGGCCGTCGACTCGACGTAATACCCTACGTCCTGTTTTGGGGTGTTGTATTGCGTAAATTGCGTCCTTTTAGTGGGCTGCCAAGCTGACTCGTGAGGTACCCGGGTACTATATCCCCCACATCCGTTGTTTCCTAGGGAAACTAACGGTTGCCTTTCGGTCCATGGATTTGGGATGTCTATGCCGTCTTCCGTCATGAGGCGACATGAGCCTGGGCGACTTACTGACTTGATGATGTATGGCCCCTCCCAAGGGGACGCAAGCTTGTGCGCGCCCTTAGTGTCTTGCTTCCTCCTCAGAACCAAGTCGCCCGCTTCAAAAGATCTCTGCTTAACTGTTCGATCATGATACCGTCGCAGGACCTGAGCGTAACGCGCGGCTTGGATCTGGGCAGCCAATCTCTTCTTCTCGATGCTATCAAGATCTTCAATGCGCGCCACTTGCGCGTCGTATTCATCATAGAACTCCACTCGGGGAGAGCCGTATGCGAGGTCCATTGGTAAGATAGCTTCCGAGCCGTAAACCAGAAAGAACGAGGTTTGCTTCGTGGCACGACTCGGCTGGGTGCGCAGCCCCATACTACAGCTGGTAACTCATTGATCCATCGTCCATCGTACTGCTTCAGCTGCTTGAATATCCGGGCCCTGAGCGCCTTGATTATTTCACCATTGGCTCTTTCAACCTGGCCATTGGCCCTTGGGTGCGCCACGGATGCAGGGCATAGCTTGATGCTCCTCTCGCTGCACCGGTCTTTAAACTCCTGCGCCACGAAGTTCGTACCATTATCTGTAATGATACGATTTGGGACTCCGAAGCGGTGGGTGATGTCGGTGAAGAACTCGATGGTCTTGGCTGCCGTGTGCTTTCTGACTGGTTTCACCTCGATCCACTTGGTGAACTTGTCGATAGCTACTAGGACATGGTCAAAACCACCAGGAGCCTTCTTGAATGGACCAATCATGTCCAAGCACCAACAAGCGAAGGGCCAGGACATTGGTATAGTCTGCAGCTGTTGTGCGGGTGCATGTATTTGCCTTGCAAAATACTGACACCCTTTACAGTGTCGCACAATATTTTCTACGTCTGCTATAGCAGTCGGCCAGTAGAAACCAGACCGGAAGGCTTTACCAACGATGGTTCTAGCCCCGTCGTGATTACCACAGATTCCTTTGTGTATGTCAGTCAAGAGCTCAACACCCTCTGCGCGACTCACGCACTTTTGGAGAATTTGAGAAGCTCCAGATCGACGATACAACTTGTCTCCGATGATGACGTAGCTTTTACTGCGCCGCACGATTTGTTCGTGGAGCGAATTCAGATCCTTATCATCTGCGACCTCTGTGGGCAATATGCCGCTGTCAAGATAGTCGATGATTTGGGTCCTCCAGTCCAACGCTTCGTCTACCACTAATGTGGCTAACTCCGGGGATTCTCCGACTTGTTGTTCCGCGACAGTGCCATCCGGGTTTATCTTGAAAGATGGTTTGACAAGATCTTGTATAAAGACTCCAGGTGGGACGCCTTCACGGGTAGACCCCATCTTAGCAAACTCATCAGCTGCCTTGTTACGGTCGCGCACCACGTGATGGAACTCTAAGCCATAGAATTTCCCTTCTAGTTTCCTGATTTCTTCGCAGTAAGCGTCCATCTTCTCATTGGTCCTGGACCAGTCCTTGTTTACCTGGTTTATGACCAGGGCAGAGTCCCCGCGTACCATCAGGCGTTTGATACCAAAAGATACTGCGATGCGAAGACCGTGCAAGGCTGCTTCGTACTCGACTGCATTGTTGGATACTGGGAACATGATTTGAAGGACGTATTTTAATTCCTGTCCGCTTGGGGAGATCAGGAGTACGCCTGCGCCGCCTCCTTTGATCTGGAGGGAGCCATCAAAGTACATCTCCCAGTACTCAACTATCTCGTCGTCAGCCGGAGCTTGGTTCTCTGTCCAGTCTGCTACGAAGTCGGCCAAGACCTGAGACTTGATAGCAGTACGTGGAACGAAGGTTATGTGGTGGGCAGCCAATTCTATTGACCATTTGACGATTCGGCCGCTGGCGTCTCGGTTATGGAGAATTTCCCGTAAAGGATTTTCGCTCACAACCGAGATTGGATGGGCCTCAAAGTAACGCTTCAGCTTTCCTGCTGAGATAAGAACTCCATAGAGTAACTTCTGCACATGAGGATAGCGTACCTTGGATACGGTCAGGACCTCGCTGACGAAGTAGGCTGGTCGCTGAACTCCATATGCGTGTCCTTCTTCAGGACGCTCGACCACTAGTACCGTGCTAACCACTCGGGGAGTAGCAGAGATGTATAGGTAGAGCTGTACTCTTGGTTGAGGTGGGACGAGGATGGGCGGACTCTGCAGGTAATCTTTGAGTTCCTGGAAAGATTGCTTCGCCTCGTCATCCCACACGAACTTGTCCTGCTTCTTGAGCAGCTTGAAAAACGGCAATCCGCGAACGCCGAGTCGTGATATAAAACGACCGAGCGCTGCCATGCATCCAGTAAGCTTCTGCACATCCTTCTGACAGGTTGGTGGTAGCATCTTGGTGATGGCCGTGATCTTCTCACGATTTGCCTCGATCCCGCGGTTGCTGACCATGAAGCCGAGTAGTTTACCTGAGGGTACTCCGAAGACACACTTTTCCGGGTTGAGCTTCCACCGGAATATACGTAGGCTTCTACTATGTCTGGGATCAATTGATCCAAACATGCTTGGATCGTCCTCTGGTAGGTTGCGCCTGCGTTCTTCAGACCGAAGGCCATTGTATTGTAACAAAAGGCACCGAACGGCGTGATGAACGCGGTCTTTATCTGATCTTCCAATTTTAGGCCTATCTGGTGATAGCCTGAATAGCAATTGAGAAAGCAGAGCAGAGCGGAGCCTGCCGTGGAGTCAACGACTTGATCGATGCGGGGGGGAACGAAGGGGTCTTTAGGGCAAGCTTTGTTGAGATCTGTGTAATCGACGCACATTCTCCAATCATTATATTCTTTTTTCTTACAAGAACTGGGTTAGCTAACCAGTCGGGGTGGAACACCTCCTGAATAAAACCAGCAGCTAGCAGCTTTGTAATCTCTGCCCTAATCGCCTCCTTGCGGTCCTGCGCGAATCGACGAAGCCTCTGCTTGATCGGTTTGGCAGTCGGATTGACCTTCAAGGAGTGCTCGGCAAGTTCCCTTGGGACACCTGGCATATCGGATGGTTTCCACGCGAATATGTCGGCATTTTCCCTTAGGAATTTGACGAGCACTTCTTCCTATTTGGGGTCCAACTCTGCCCCGATGATGGCCGTCTTCTTCGGGTCATCCAGGTCCAGCGAGATTCTCTTCAGCTCAGTCTCCTTGCTTGGTGCGATGGCTTCTCTTGCTGTCCTCTTGGCGGGGATCTCCAGAGAGTCCTTGTCCACCTCCTGTGATGCAGCCAGTACTTGCTCCATGCGTTTGGACATGTCCAGGGCCGCTGCCGCGTTGAGGGTCTCCTGTTCGCATGTGTAAGCGACTCGGATGTCCCCCAAGATGGTGATTACGCCTTTGGGTCCTGGCATCTTGACCTGCAAGTAGACGTAGTGAGGGATCGCCATGAATTTGGCGAGCACCGGCCTCCCGAGGATGGCGTGATATGCAGTCTCAAAGTTTGCCACCGTGAACTGCATATGCTCGGTCTGGTAGTTGTTCCGGTCTCTGAAGGTAACGGGCAATGTGATGTGCCCGAGTGGTTCCGCCCCCTCTTCCGGTATCAAACCGTAGAATGCGGATTGGGGGGGACGCAGGTCGAGAGTAGTCAAGCCGAGCTCATTCAATGTGTTAGCAAAGAGGATGTTCAGGCCACTGCCACCGTCGACTAGCACCTTGGTGAGCTGAACGTTGCAGATCGTCGGAGCTACTACCAAGGCGTGGGATCCGGGCTTCGGTATGAAGCTCGGGTGATCCTCCCGGGTGAAGGTGATCGGAACTTCCGACCACTTGAGGTACTCAGGTACCGGTGGCTCCCTCGGTGCATGACTTGGCGGTGGGTGAGCTTCTGCTGACGCTTCGTCTCGAATTCCGGCCCGCCGTAGATCATGCGGACCACTTGGTCGGCTTCCTGGAAGTCGTCCCCGGGCTCGTCGGTCCGCCTGTCGTCTCGTGGGGAACCATCGTTCCTCTTTCTGTAGGGAGGGCCTCTGTTTCCCCCAGTGAAGGCTCGCTTGAGCCCGTAGCACTCTCGTGCCGAGTGCTTGTGCTTATGGTATGGACATTGCTCATCGAGCATGCGCTGGAAATCCTCTGGAGTTACCCGGCCTCTGGGCCGGTCCAGAGTGGCGACCATATCTCCCTCGCTCTTCTTCTTGCGAGGGTGACTGTCGCTGCGTCGATGGTCGTCGTGTCGGTCTTCATCTTCGCGGCGGTCGCGCTTGCGGGTCGTCTTGTTTTCTTCTTCCCAGCAATTCTTGAGCTCGCTGAGCTGTTCCTTCTCCGCAATCTCCGCGTCCACCCACGTGCTAGCGACCGGAACATGTCATTGACAGTCGCGGGTGGCTTCCGAGTCCACTTGTGAATCTGTCTTCCATCGGAGATGCCGTTCTGGAAGGCTGTCATAACCTCCTGATCCGTCACGTCCGTAATGGCGCTTCTCCAAGAACCTACGCACGAAGTCGTGTAGGGTCTCGTTCTTGCGCTGTCTTATCTGGCCGAGGAGCCGCTTGCTCCCGGGCCTCTCCCAGGTACCGAGACAGTTACCGACAAAGAGCGCGGTAAGCTGATCCCAGTTGTCGATGGCGTCCTGCGGGAGTCCTGCCAACCAGTTGCGGCAGTCCTTGGTGAGCATGATGGGAAGGTAATTCGCCATCACGTCCTCGTCGCCGCCGGCCGCTTGTACAGCAGTGTAGTAGATCTGAAGCCATTGAGATGGATCAGACTTTCCATCGTACTTGTCGATATCCGACAGCTTGAAGCCTCTGGGCCATGTCACGCTTCTCAAGCGCTCAGTGAATGACTGGAATCCGCCGATCTGACCTCTAGGGCGGGAACCACTCGGACCCGAGCCGTCTGTTGTTCTTGGGGGAGTGCTCTCCCTCCTGCGATCCCGATCCCTGGGCGGGGAGCGGGTCCTCCGATAGTTCCGAGTCCTGGGTGGAGTTCGGTCCAGTCGGTAGGTTCTGCTGCGCGGTGGAGTTCGCTCTCTTGGCAGGGTCGACCGCCTGCGTGGGGGAGCCGCTCGTCCTCGTGGCGGAGTGCGACCGCCGTCGTTGCCGCGCCTTGGGCTACCGGAGGTGTCAGAGTAGTCTGACTCCGTCGAGTAGCCGCTCCTGTTGGAGTTACGACGGGGATTTCCATGATCCCGATCGTATTCTTCGCGCCGTCGGATTTCCTCGCGATGGCGCTCCTCGGTGCTGTTGCGGATGACGTCCCTCGCGTCTCGATCTCTGTTGATCGTGGTGCGAAGGTCTTCGTCACGATCCGATCCACCGCTGGCCCGGCGTCGAGACGGACCGGGCTCAGAAGCGACCGTGTTTGCTCTGCCCTGCATCTGGTGGACCTGGACGGAGGCGGCCTGCATGAAAGCCCTTACCTTTTCCAGGCCTGGCGTGCTGGGTGGCAGCCGGCTGATTTCCTCGTCGATGGTGACGAGGTTCTGGACCGGCGTCTCGTAGACGTCGTATCCGCTGTACTCGAACATGCCGTCGCGCATCAGGTTCCGGCTGCTCCTCCTGTCGTGCCGATCCCGATGACGACGGTGATCTTCGGAGCGTGGTTCCTGGAGTCGAGCGGTGCCAGATCCTGATGCAGTGGCCCCGTGTGGTCGTGCGGCTCTGCGAGTCGCCCGACTAGCGTTGCGTCCTCGACGCTGGTCACTGGCTTCAGTCGTCTCTTCAGCCGGAGTGACCTCGTCCTCTGACACAGGGTTAGGTGGCGTCGCTGGCGCCACCATGTAGCAGTATGACCCGGCTCCTTCTTGCGCGAGGTAATCTTCCTCGGACTCGGAGAGGTCGGATGTGGGCGTGTAACGCTCCAAACTACTCGGAGTTAATTCTCTGGGTGATCCCAGCAGTTCTGGCTCCGTAGAGGCGTCGGACACTGTGTAACCTTCCTGCAGGTCGTCCAGGATTGAGGGTCCCCGTGGGTTTGACTCGTAGGAGTCGCTCCCAGAGAGGGAATCATCCGCCTGGACGATGTCCTTCATCTTCTGCTTCTGAGCAAGCGCGCAAAAGCCAGGGGTCTGGACGGTGATGACCTCAGGGCTCGGGACGCGCGTTGGTTGAGCGTTTACGCTCTGAGATGACTCGGCGACGCGACTCTCAGGAGCCGGATCGGAACCGAGTGGTTGTAGATCTGTTCCCGACTGGTTGGGCCTCGCGTTCAGCGATGGACTCAGCGGGGTAGAACCGGCACGATCAGATGCGATCGGACCGGATTGGGCCGTGATGGCCGAAGTCGGCGCCAGAGAGGAAACCTCCGTGGCGATCGTAGCTCCTGCCGCTTGGGTATCCAAGGCGGCGGCGGTGATGTTCCCGAACTGGATCTCGAATCCGTCGACGTCCGGGAGATTGCAGTTGTCCAAGATCTTGACGCGATCCATCAAGCTTACCAGATTGATCTCGGCGATATCCCCTACCTGGCGCGCCACTGTCGGTGATATTATCTCCGGCAGTCTTCCACGGGGTAGCCCACGGAAGTGATTTGTATTGCAGGGAAGATCGCAAAGATCGGAAGCAAGATGGTTAGGATGGACAGACACGGGGGTTTATACAGGTTCGGGCCGTCGACTCGACGTAATACCCTACGTCCTGTTTTGGGGTGTTGTATTGCGTGGATTTCGCTATGGGCTGAGATGAGATGTGTTGGGTTGTTTTTGAGGGGGTCCCTGCCCCGCCTTATATATCGGGGGACAGGGTTACAAGTCGGTTTGTAGCCGATCCTATCTCTAAGGATCCTTTCCTTCTTTACAATAATTCCTATTCCAACTAGAACTTCTCCTTCCAGATCCTTCCTTCGTGCGCCGACTTGTCCCGCACGTCATCAGGTCCAGAACAGTGGGCTGGGCCGCCCCCTTTTGGTGGGCTGCCAGGCTTGCTCAGTGAGGTACTCGGGTACTATATCCCCCACAGGTGCGTCGTTCTCCGGTAAGAAAAAGGAGACGGCGCCGACGTGGAGTAAGCCCCTCGCCAGCAGAAGACTTTGAGGTCGAGTCATCTGCGCCAGAGGCTGAATGCACCACCACAAACAGTGAGCCTAAGAAAAGAAGGGGCCAACGAGGTAGAAACCAATACCCCACAGGAACCTAGATGGTTGAAGAAGTAGGCCCATCGGGACTGGTTACGAATCCCTCCCTTTGTTCGTGCAAAGTTCCGGAATGCCCTGGGAGCATTAATCAGAACAAAGGTGCATGTGGACCCAACGATCCCAGACTGGACACAAGTTCCTGAAGGGAAGAAAGTCGAAATGTGGTCGATCATTTCTAAATCATTCAAGTTTCCTCGTGGAACCAACATGAATAAAGTACGGGCCTGCACCTTATCAAATTTGGGTGAATGTTTTCGCCGCTGGAAGTGTGACCTGAACAAGTTAGTACAGATGGGCAAGCCAAAGCCTGAGGGTTACAGTATAACCGATGCACAGTGGGCCGAGTTCATACGGCAAAAGACCTCTCCGGAAGCGCTAGCCTTAAGTCAGAAGCAGAGAGAACTTGCGCGAAGAAATCAACATCCTATTCGCCTTGGGCCGGGTGGTTACGTTGGTAAGGCCGATTTGTGGAAGCGGCGAAGAGAGGAGGCAAAATCAGCTGGGCTACCGGACCCTTGGGAAGGCGTGGACGAGCGCGCCTTCCAGTGGTGTGCAGGGAGGGATGGAGAGAAGGAAGGTGACAAAGTGGTCTTCCCACAACCTCAAATCGAAGTAGTCGGAGCGAAGATTCTAGCACTTGCCGAAGCACAGCGCAAAGGTGAATTTGTGCCGAATAGGGACAAGGATATGCTTAGCGAAGCCCTTGGCACGAAAGAGCATGGAGGCCGGATCAGAGGCATGTCGAAACACTTGAGC
Organism: Urochloa ruziziensis; assembly: GCA_015476505.1. Taxonomy (NCBI): domain Eukaryota; kingdom Viridiplantae; phylum Streptophyta; class Magnoliopsida; order Poales; family Poaceae; genus Urochloa; species Urochloa ruziziensis. The sequence continues at coordinate 37,847,139 of CM027119.1, read as the reverse complement.
TTCAAGGACGGTTTCAGTAATGATAGGCAGAGGTACAGGCGTCACGATCGATACAAGGATGAAATTAAAGAAGCAGCGGAGAAAGCACTGGAAGCAAGGTTTAATGACTATTTCGCGGCGGCATTTGCGGAGCAGCAGCAACGACAAATGATCAGCCAAACATCATTAAATAATAACTTAATGTTGACGCCGCGAGATGGGGCCACTGCCTCACAGCTTCATCCGAGTGGTGTTGCCTCTACGTCAGCAGAACCATATCCGGTAGATGCTATAACTGTTGACACTCCTTGCTCGTTGCACATTCCGATAGGCAGAAGTGGAAGGTCAAAGGAGGCTGCCAAAGGTGTGGCATTGGTGGTGAGCAATAATCCCGGCTTGGAGGGACAACCTACGCCGCCATTATATGCATGGGTAAAAGTGGTCACAATCACGAATCCAAGACATGATGATCACTTCTTGGACTTAGCCCTTCATGATGGCATTGAAACCTTGGGACAAGCCGTTGGAAAGAATGCACCGTGGCATAAACGATACTGGAAGCTCCACCACCTGAAGATCCTCCCTCACTCACACTTTGCTCCCAGAGGATGGTGACACCGGCACAAGTTCATGGTAAGAACACACCAGAGGAAGTGCCGCCATTACATCAATCGTCCCCAGATAATGTCCCAGTGGTTTCGTTATCACGCCTGCCATCACCACAACAACAACTTGTGGCCACCACTATCTGCAGCCCGTCATTTCCAGAGGTACAACAGGAGGCCAACCCATCATCACAACAAGAAATTGTGGCCACCACTATCTGCAGCCCGTCATGTCCAGTGGTACAACAGGAGGCCAACCCATCACCACTAGTACAGCAGGAGGAGCAACCCCTATCACCCGTGCATCAATATGAGCCAGCGGAGGTCCAAAACTCGCCACCACGACCCGAGCAGTTTATGGGGTTGCTGCCACGAGTGATCATGGCATATAAGAATACAGAGCTTGACGTTGTGAACAGGTGGATGATCGCCAACAACGGCACAAAAAAGTAGATGACTCCGAAAAAAATAAAGAGAAAGGAAGCAGCGGTGCCAACTGGACCGGGGTTTTCCAAGCCTGGTTCGGACACGACATTCGTTCGTATAGTTGGGGTCGATGAGATAGGAGATTTGCCAGATTGCCCGAAGAAATTCGAGTATGGCAAAGACTTGCTACCCGGATGGGCTCTTCATAAATGTCCAGGTGAAATGCAGAAGTTCCATAGTTGGTACCGTAGGGCATGCACCCTAGGGCTCAAAACTATATGGGCACGGGTCGATGTGGAGGTGTTTGGTTGCAATAAATGGGAAAACCAAGGTACTGATATAATCATCGATTTCGATGACATCCATGCAATGTACGGCCTGCAAATGATGGATCTAGGCCCCATGAGATTGTGGTGTATGTAAGTGCTCCATGTCCATACACCATGTATATATGCATATGGTACTGGCCTTTGTAGTCTCAAAATCATTTTTTTTCGGTGTGTTGTGCAGGATGCAAGGTCGCCTCGCAGTGGCTTCGAAGACCAAGATTGGGTATCTTGACCCTTTTATTATTTGCGAGGCTAGGTGGGCATTCGCCCTCAAGTGGCCGGATGCCGCCGAGGAACTAAAGGATTGTAAGACGGCCAAGGATAAACAAAAGAAACGAAGGGAGTTTTCCATTGATCTTAGAAGGAAGGTGTCAATCTACATAGCAACTATGATGGATCGTCATCGAGACGCAGAATGCATATGGGCTCCCTACCTTTTCGGGTACGTTGTCTAAATTCTAACAATTCTCCAATCCTACATATATCGATTAGCTTGGTACTTATCCCAGCTATATAACACTGTGACAGGAGACACTGGGTTGCTTTTATGCTTTTGCCGAGGGAAGCCAAATATGTGGTCTTTGACCCATTGGATTACCCGCCGTCACAATACAATGATTTCACCATCATCCTAAAGAGGTAATAACCCACTTTAAGATTTCCCACGCATCTTTGAAAATATTCAAGTCGGTAATTACATACTAACTTGTCCCATTGTTTCAAGCAGTGCTCTTTTTTTTCTACATTAACCATTATAAAGGGCCGGCGCCTAAGGGAGCAAAGGACTGGATTCCACGCACACACTTCCCATGCCATAAGCAACCAGCCGGATCTTTGTTTTGCGGCTATTATGTGTGCGACTATATTAGGAGCTGCAAGCACTACACACCGTATATTGAGCGTGTACTTGTCTTTATTATATTTTAGTACTTTCATTTTGCGTCTAACTATCACTTGCTTAAATCTTGCATGCTTTCATACATTACAGATGGTTAGTGACTTCGTTGCCGGGAAACCACTTGGAGAGGTAGATCTGCTGAAGATAGTCGGCGAAACATGTCACTTCATAATGCGTGAGTTGGTTCACCAGAAGGGAAAGTACATCCATAAGCTACAAGAATATTTTAGTGAAGACCAATACGATTCTCTTCGTAACTGGCACTTGGAGAAGTATCGCCTTACCAAGTGAGGGTGTGAAGGACACTAAACTTGTGTAATGACTGTAATATACATTTGTGAATTTGCCTTATTAATATACAAGAATTACTTTTATATAATTTGCAATTATAATAAATTATGCACAATTACTATATTATTTGCAATGAGCAGATTTGTGACTACCCCTATATTAGTTGCCGGACGAATAGTATTAGAAAATCGAATAATATTAAAAAATAATATTAGAAAATCAAAAAACAAAAACTGAAAATGGAACTCCAGGGGCGGTTCTCGCCGTCGCCCGCCCCTGCAAACACCTATTCCAGGGGCGGGCAATGGCATGGTCCACCCCTGATACACCTTTCCAGGGGCGGGCAATGGCATGGTCCGCCCCTGGAAAAGGTGTTTGCAGGGGCGGATCATGCCATCGCCCGCCCCTGGAAAACTTTTCCAGGGGCGGGCTACTAACCCGCCCCTACAAATACCTATTTGTAGCAGCCAAAAGCAGGGGTGGATTTTGGAGCCGCCCCTAGAAACACCCGTTAACCCGCCCCTACAAACGTTTTCTGTAGTAGTGTAGATAGAAAACAATATAGTCTGCAAAACCTTGTTAGCAAGCACAGCCATATGTACTTTTAACGAGCCAACAACGAGCGAATACTTGGCCTAACTAAAATTAGTAACCAATAAAAGGATAACTAAGGAAAATGACAAGTACCGCACGGCACATGACAAAGACTACATATCTTATTGCTAGTTTGCCATAAAATTCAACCAGTCAAAGCGTTGTCTGGTTAATTAGAGGAGATAAAGCGTGAGCCAACATGGCACGCCCGTACGCCTTGCAAACAAGTGCCATCAATTAACTTATGCATAGAAAAAAGCCACTCGCTAGACTGGAGGTGAAGACCTGACAGAATAGACGTCACTTGGGCTCGTTGACTAAACAAAGCATATGCCCAAAAGAGAAACGGCAAAGCAAAAGGACGATGTTGTTGTTAAACAAATATAAAACGGAAACGAAAACTCCACAAAGCGTAAGCTGTTCAGATGGCAACAGAGCCATCTCCCGAACGCGCGGTCTGCTGCTCAAACCTGAGCAAGCGCCTTTACCCTTTGCTTTTTGCAAAATAAGTATTAAAGTCTATGATTATTGCATACCTGTTGGGCCGAAGTCGGATTTACCTTGTTTGCGAAGTGGGCCCTGAACCGGATGCGAAGTGGACCGAGCCGCGAGCCTCAAAATGAGCCGCGAACCGCGAAGTGTTTGGACGCGGTTCCGAAGTGAGCCACTCGGAGTGAGTCGCGAAGACGATCCGTGAAGTGGCTTCCTCAGAGCCGTAGAGCCGCAAAAGTGAGCCGCGAAGTGCTTCCAGGCAAGCCGCCGCAAAAGTTAGCCACGAAGTGCTTCCAGGCGAGCCGCCGCAAAAGTGAGCTGCGAAGTGCTTGCAGGCGAGCCGCGACTCCAAAGTGGTTCAGCTAGCCGCGAGCCGTCCCGGAGTGAACCTCGAGCTCCAAGTGAGCCGCGAAGGGGTTGAGCAAGCCGCGAGCCGTCCCGAAGTGAGCCGCGAGCCGCAAACCAGAAGCCACGCTTGAGAATCCAACCGAAGTCATCAGAACCCCACTTGAAGTTACTTCTCCTTTCTCCAAAGTCAACTCTCTCATTTCATTTTTTACCATCCTCGCCGGGGGCTCCACTGTTGGGATGTATGATTCCCGAGGAACCCCCACTTCGGATAGGAAGTGGAATTCTCGGTGCACCCTCACTTCCCGAACGAAGAGAGAGACTAAAGGGAGGAGAAAAGAGTTAAAACTTGGTAATAAAAAGTGTGGAGTGCTCAAAGTGAGTCCCCCTCCTCATGACCCCTAGGGTCCTTTATATAGTGGAGGAATGGAGTGTCATTTAGCCCCCAAGCCCCTGGTGGGTACAAAATTTACAAAGAGGCATTTCAGCCTTTACATGGGCCTCCCATTGTCTAATGGGCTGGGCCATTTCCCCAACATAGTTTTCTCTGTGGTTAGCCAATGTGGTCATGGTACCAAAGAAAAATGGACAGTGGAGAATGTGCATTGACTTCACTTGTCTAAACAAAGCTTGTCCGAAGGACGATTTCCCGCTGCCTCGGATAGATGTGCTTGTCGATCAGGCAGCATGTTGTGAAATGCTTAGCTTTCTGGATTGCTTTTCCGGTTACCACCATATTTGGATGAAGATGACAGACGAAGAGGCAACCAGTTTCACCACCCCCTTCGGAACTTACTGCTTCATCAGAATGCCAGAGGGACTCAGAAATGCAGGTTGCACTTTCAGTAGGATGATCCAGAAAATTCTGGGGTCTCAGCTGAAAAGAAATGTTTCAGCTTATGTCGACGACGTCGTCGTAAAAAGCACGTAGAGAGCCAACCACATCCAAGACCTTCGGGAAACTTTCTCCAACCTGAGAAGAAATGGTCTGAAACTGAATCCAGCAAAGTGTGTTTTCGGAATCACTAAAGGAAAGCTTTTGGGTTGCCTAATCTCCAAGACAGGAATTCAGGCGAACCCTGAGAAAGTTGAGGCAATCAGACGGATGCAGCCACCAAAGACCAGGAAAGATGTGCAGAAGCTCGCCAGGAAAATTGCGGCACTTAACAGATTCATCTCCAAATTGGCGGAACGAAGCCTACCCTTCTTCAAGGCACTCTGGAACACAGCAAATTTCCAGTGGGGTTAAGAACAGCAAAAAGCCTCCGAAGAACTCAAGCTGTACATAGAGAATCTTGTTGTTCTGTCCAGCCCAACCCTAGGATCCCAACTGATGCTTTACATTGCAGCCTTGGATACAGCATTGAGCGCAGCCCTAGTAGAAGAAAGAGAAGTCAAAGGGGTACTGTCACAGGTCCCAATCTACTTTGTTTCAGAGGCTCTGTTCGGTTTCAAGCTGTTCTACTCAGAGATGGAGAAAATGGCGTATACAGTAATCATGGCCAAGAGAAAACTGCGACACTATTTCCTCAGCCACAAAATTCTTGTCCCAATCTCGTATCCATTACGAGACATGTTCGAAAACAAGGAATCCTCGGGCAGGGTCAGAAAATGGGCAGCAGAGTTACAAGAGCATTTTGTCGATTTCATTCCGCGAACAGCAATCAAATCACAAGTCCTGGCACACTTTGTAGCAGACTGGACGCCGTCCAATGAGGCAATTTCCAGACCAATTCCGGATTCCTTGTGGGAAATACAGTGTGATGGAGCTTACTGCAACCGAGGGTCAGGAGCATCTGCAATAATTCTTTCACCATCAGGAATCAAGCTCAGATATGCCATCCGCCTAGATTACGACAACTGCACAAATAACATCGCAGAGTACGAGGGGCTGCTGTTGGGGCTCCGGAAGGCAAGGGCACTAGGAGCACAAAGAGTCATAAACACTGACTCCGAACTGATTGCAGGGCACAAGGATAAATCATACAAAGCCAAGCACCCGGAGCTAATAAAATATCTAGCAGCTATGAGATCGATGGAAAAATACTTTTTTGGATTCACAGTAAAAAAATTATCCAAGGTCCAGAAATAAAGAAGCAGACGATTTAGCAAAGGCAGCAGCAAGCAAATCCCCTACCTTCGGATGTATTTTACGAAGTGCTCAAGCAGAAATCAGTCCTTAGTGACGAGACCCCTGTCAGATACATAAACGCCATTCAGAGCGAAGATTGGAGAGCCCCACTCATGGCTTTCATCAGAGGACACTTTGAACCCGAGGATGAGTCAGAAAAGAAAAAAATGGAGGCAAAGGCTTGAAATTACTACATAATAAATGGAAAATTACGCTGAAAGGGAGTCTGTGCACCATTGCTCAAATGCATTTCTGTTGAAGAAGGCAAAGAATTGCTCCAGGAAATTCACAGCGGAATGTGCTCATCGCACATCAAAACGAGGGCACTTGTACAAAAGGCTTTCAGGCAAGGTTTCTACTGGCCATCAGCACTTTCAGATGCAGATGAAATTGTCAGAACCTACAACAACTGTCGCATGCATGCACCATACAAGCATTACCCAGCAAACGAAGTACAACTCTGAAGGACCGAAACGGCGACCAGAGAGGGGGGGAGTGAATGGGAGCCGATAAAATTTCTTTCCAACCGATCCGGCTATTCTCCCTAAAACAACTCCGAAACCTCTGAGAGCAATCTTGCCAAGATCACGTAGCCACTGTCAAGCTACTGACCCTAGGAACAAGAAACAAGCAGCGGAACTCGAATCAATCGAACTGAACACCAAAACGACCCGAAACACGACTCGATCTAACACACCCAGGAGGGACGGTTAAACCGGCCAGGGGGGCGGTTAAACCGCCCAGGCCTAGGAGGATCAGGAAAAAGTCAAAACAAAAGTGGATCTCCCAAACCGCTTGAGCTCTTGAGGCGAGATTTTGGTCAGATGATCTAGACCTCCAGTGGAGTGTTTTCCCAAAAGATCTCGGCCTCTAACGCAGTACAACTCCCGGAATCGCAGATCTCGCGAAGAACACCATGACCTCGAGTTCATCCCGAAAATCTCAAATCCAGAGCGATTCTCGGCGTTTGGGGGCAAAGGATCACCAGCAAAAGAGGCACAAGGCACTCATACGTGAATCCCCCAAAGAAATCCGAGAGAAAACGCCCCTAGAACAAGAAGAACGAAAATCCCCCAAAAATAGCTCCGAAAATACCCACGAAAATAGAAAACGGAAAGGGAGCTCGGGAAATCAAATCATGGCACAAAGATGAGCAGCACAAACTCCATCACATAACCATGAATTCACCTATACAAACTAGGAATGATTCGAAGTAGTTCTAGGTGGAGGGGATGAAGGGGAAAACAAGTTCAAAGTAAAACCTAAAGAGATAACTGAAAGAGATAGCAGCCACCAGCCTTGGGAGGAGCTATTAGTAGTCCAAGTGGTGGTGCTCTAAAGACTAAACTACCCCTAAGTGATACATACCCCTCAGGGGCAAATTTGACATTTGGTCTTCAGATGTAAGTAATCCAAAGCAACTGAGAACAGCAGCTAGCAGCAGCAACATACTCGGCCTCTGTGGTGGATTGGGCTACACTAGACTGCTTGCGAGAAGACCAAGACACAAGAGACGAACCAAGAAACTGACACTGACCAGAAGTAGACTTGCGATCAACACGACATCCAGCAAAATCCGCATCAGAAAAGCCATGAAGTGCAAGAGTGGAATCGGCAGAATACCAAAGACCCAGCTCAGGAGTGAACTTGAGATACCTGAAAATCCTCTTGACGGCCTGACGATGTGAAGTCCTCGGTGAAGCCTGAAAACGAGCGCACAGACACACGCTGAACTGTATGTCCGGCCTCGTCGCCGTCAAGTAGAGGAGGGAGCCGATCATGCTCCGGTACTCCTTCTGGTCCACTGGTTCTCCGTCCTCATCCGCATCCAAAGCTGTAGTCGTACTCATCGGCGTAGTCATCGGCTTGGAGTCGCTCATGTCAAATTTCGTGAGAATGTCCTTGGTGTACTTGCTTTGGTGCACGAACGTCCCATCCTTGGTTTGCTTGATCTGCAGCCCGAGAAAGAACTGCAACTCTCCCATCATCGACATCTCAAATTCCCTGCTCATATCGTCTGCAAACTTGGCAACAAGATCATGAGAAGAGCCACCAAAAATGATATCATCCACGTAAATCTGAACGATTTAGAGATCATTGCCATTTCTCAGCAAGAAGAGCGTTTTATCAACCTTTCCCATCACAAACCCCTTGCTAAGCAAGAACCCTCTCAACCTGCCATACCACGCTCTGGGTGCTTGCTTTAGGCCATATAAAGCTCGGTGGAGTTTGTACACTCGGTGTGGGTATCTCTCACTCTCAAAACCCGGGGGCTGCCTCACATACACTTCTTCCTCGATCACCCCATTCAAGAAGGCACTCTTCACATCCATTTGGTACAATTTGAACCCTTTAGCAACTGCAAATGCTAGAAGGATCCGAATTGCCTCCAAACGGGCAACAGGAGCAAATGTCTCCTCATAATCTATCCCCTCCTGCTACGAAAACCCCTGAGCAACCAACCTCGCTTTGTTTCTCACTATCTCACCACTCTCATCCCTCTTGTTCTTGAACACCCACTTGGTTCCTATAGGATGGCAATTTGGAGGTGGTTCTACTAACTTCCACACCTGATTTCTCTCAAAGTTTTCAAGCTCTTCATGCATGGCATTGACCCAATCAGAATCAGATAAAGCGTGTCCAACATTTTTGGGCTCAAAAGACGCGACAAAAGCAGAATGAGCATAATGAGAGATGTTCTGTGACCTCGACCATGTAGTGCGTTCATCCATGTTCCCGATGATCTTCGAAGGTGGATGATCCCTCTGTACCAGCCGGGGAGCTTCTCGCCTCGAGATTGCCTCCCCCTCAACATCAGCTTCCACTTGAACTCGATCTGGAGCGCGACTCGACGAAGGTGTAGCAGAGGGGCCGTCGTCGAACGTCGTGGTAGTAGTGGAAGTAGAAGGTACATGATCTCCACACGGTGCCTGAAATTCCTCATCATCTTCATCATCAGGCTGTTCTTCCTCAAAGATGGGCTGTCCCAAATCATCATCACCTGCACACTCAAAAACAGAAGAGCTACACGGAATGGTCTCGTCGAAGGTCACTTCGCAAGTCTCCATGATGTGGTTAGTTTCAAGATAGAACACACGATATGCTCGAGAATGATTAGCATAACCAAGAAAAATTCCATCCATCGAACGAGACTCAAACTTGTCCAAATTTCCTTTCTTCAAGATGAAACACTTGCAACCAAAAACCCGAAAGTGACTCACACGGGGGGAACGACCATGGAAAAGCTCATAGCAAGTTTTCTTCTTGAAAGCACGAAGAAAAATCCGATTCGAAACATAGCAAGCTGTGTTCACCGCTTCTGCCCAATACTTCCTTGGAGTCCTATGCTCATCTAGCATCGTCCTAGCCATCTCACAAAGTGTTCTATTCTTTCTCTCAACAACACCATTCTGACAAGCAACATATGGCGAAGAGTATTGATGTTCAAGACCAAGATCACGACAGAAGGCATCAAAACCAGTGTTCTTAAATTCCGTACCATTGTCGCTATGTATAGCTCTCATGGCATCACCATTACTCTCGTTTTTCAACCTCAAAATCAGATCTCGAACAAACTCAAAAGTCTCATCCTTCGACGCTAGAAAGAACACCCAAGCATACCGAGAAAAGTCATCAACAACCACAAGAACATACCACTTCCCACCAACTGAACGAACGCGAGCGGGGCCAACTAAATCCATGTGCAAAAGCTCCCCTGGACGCTCAGTCATAACATCTGTCAAAGGTGGGTGGGAAGCAGCAACCATTTTTCCATGCCTACAAGGTGCACAAACCAAATCTTTCTCAAACTTGAGCTTGGGCAATCCTCGGATAAGGTCAAGAGCACTCAAGCGTGTGAGTAAATCAAAGCTCACATGACCCAATCTCCTATGCCACTTCCAAAGCTCAGAAGAAGTACCAGCGATCAAACACCGTGAAGGACCAAAAGATCGAGAAAAATTAGCACGAAAAATATGTCCCTCGGGAATGATCATACATACAAGGTCACCTCAAGAATCAAGAATTTTAGAATCACCACGCTTAAAACGAACCTCATAACCCTCATCAAGAAGCTGAGAAACTGAGAGCAAATTAAAACCAAGATTCTTGACAAGAGCAACCCGCTTCAGCATGAAAGTATCGCTCACCTGAATAGCACCCTCAGACAACACTCTACCTCTACCCTTATCCCCGAAAGTGATGTACTGCCTGGACACCACCGGGGTGAGACTGGAGAACCACTTCCCATTACCTGTCATATGTCTCGAACAGCCAGAATCCATCAACCAAAAGTTCTCCAAGCCTCCCACCTGCACAATCAGAAACGAGAACGAGAATGAGCGAATGACTCGACACTGGGGTTAGCACAAAACGAGTCAAACCAGTGTCGGGCCATCTGCTCAAAAGAGGGGTTAGCAAAATCAACTCTACCGCGTGAAACCCTCTCGTCTCTCACCATCGGACCTCTAGCACCACGCGGGGGAAAACGTGGCCTAGACTCTCTCCTAGCCTCAAAGCTACGGTCGAACCTCCCTGAACCAAACTGACCACGAAATGGAGGGAGCCTAGCAAACTCACGAACAGCTGAAACACCACGACTGGCAACCACAGGAACTGTGTGCACAAAGGCGTCGCCTCTCGGCCAGGGTGAACAAGACACAGGCACACTACGAGAAGAGTAGTACCTGTCCCTGTTCCCCACCTCCTTCTCTCTTCTCACCTCCCTCTTCTTCCTCCAACAAAACTCCTCAAGGTGTCCATCCCTTCCACAATGCTCACAATGGAAGCGGACTGGCTTTGGCTTTGGGGTTTCTCTCGGCTGTGCCCTCTCTCTCGGCTGGTAAACCCCACTCCTCACAAAGGTCACTCTCCTCTGAAAGTTATCTGTCTTTGGTGGAAACTTGGGAGGATCTGGAGTGGTGTCAAGCTTGTTTAGCAGGTGGTTTGGTTTGGGTGTGAAGGTGTTCTTGAGAATGACTTTGGTGGGTTTGTGGGAATGTTTGCGGTGGAGCTCTCTGGATCTCTCTCTCTCTCTCACCACTACTCTCACCAACCTTACCAGAACCAAGACCACAACCATCAGCTCTCTTAAAACTAGAATCAACATCTTAAGCTGAGGCTCACGACCCGACAACCAACCCAAACACTGTCTCAGCTCATCATTCTCATCTTGCAAGCGATTCACACACTGCTCTAACTCAACATTTTTCAATGCAACAACGTCACAAGCAGAACATGAATTCGCAATGGGAGATTTAAGTTGTGCTTCAAGTGAACTAATCATGGTGCGTGATTCAAGCAACTGAGCATGCAAAGCAGGACAAGAAGTACAAGCACCTAGCAAAGATGACCTAGACTTCAACTCAGCAAGCTCGACCCTAGCACCCTCTAGTTCATCCAAGCAAGTCATGTGTTTCTCCTTAAGCACAACAAGATCAGCAATATGCACGTCACAGAACGAGCATTCAACCTCATCAGACACAAGACGAGCATCTTTCAACATAGCAATCTCAGACTCAAGCTTAGCTGCTCTCTCCCTAGACTCGCAAAGCAAAGACTCAAACTCCAAGCTCAGCCACTCTATCCTTGGACTCTCCTAGCAAAGACCTAAACTCCCTCTTTTCCTTGTTGGTCTTTCTAAGCACATCATCACGGTTATCGACCAACTGCTCTAATCTAGCAATCTCCTGACGCAAAGAGGTGGGATCGGTCAATACCTCTTCCTCGGGGTCGGAGTCGGAGTCGTCCTTGCTCTTCACGGAGTCGTGCGCCATGGTGCAGTAGTCGACGGCGGCGAAGGAGATGCCGTTGAAGTTGCGGTTCAAGCTCTTCTTCTCCTTGCGGTGGCCGCGGTCCTCATCTTCACTGCTTGAGCTTGACGACGTGTTGGTGGAGCTTGTGTCAATGTCGCTTGCATCTGCCACCATCGCTCGAGATCTGTGCTTCTTGTGTCCACCGTGCTTGTTCTTCGATCTTCTCTCGTCCTTGTTCTTGTGCTTGGAGCGGTACTCGTCCTTGGGACGGTGCTTGTGGTCGTCTCGCGGGCGGTGCTTGCGGTTGTAGTCGTTCTTGATCTCCTCGGGGCACTCGGCGATGAAGTGGCCCATCTTCCCGTATCTGTAGCACGTACTCCCGGCACGCCTCGAACCCTTCCGGTTGTGGTACATCCGCTCGAACCTCCTCGTGAGCAACGCGAGATCCTCCTCGCTCAGCACCTCATATTCTTCATCTGGAAGAGACATAAGAGAAGACAAAGCAAAGTGTCTAGGAGAGTTAGCATGTCCATATCCAGAGCCACCGACTAGAGCCAGATTATGGGGATCAGTCAGACTCTTAGCCTCGGCAAGCAACTGTCTGTCCACCCCAGAAGACTTCAACTTCGAGAAAAGCTCATCAACAGACAGAGTCTCATAGTTTGCCGACTCCATGATCGCCTCAACCTTGGCACCCCACACGGATCTATCAAGTGCTTGCAGGAGCTTGATAGCTCGGTCATGATCCGAGTATGGGAGCACGGTAATGTTGGCTTTCATGTTGTTGACAATAGAAGTGAAATGCTGAAACAAAGCATCAACTGACTCTCTAGGCAAATGAGCGAAATTCTCATATTCTCCCCTATACATCGAGAAAAGCCTAGCCTTGACATGCCTATCACCACTGTGGGCTACCTTGAGCTTCTGCCAGATCTGGCTAGCTAGGTCCTCGCCCAAAACACGCTCAAACTCCTCGGCAGACAAAGCACGGAACAAGTAGTCAACAGCTCGAGCATTCGCCTCAAATCTATCCTTTGCATCCAGGGCATCTAAGTTGGTGGGATTGACATAGTTTTCATCTTTCGTCACATCCCACAGCAACTTTCCTTTGCATCGCAAGAAAGCGCCCATACGCGCAACCCAGTTCGGGTAGTTCTTCCCATCGAAGTGCGGAGGCCCGGAACCCCGATCTTGGTACGCCATCTTTGGATCTTAGACTGGTTCGAGTCGCAAAGACCCGTAACCGGCTTTGATACCAATTGAAGGACCGAAACGGCGACCAGAGAGGGGGGAGTGAATGGGAGCCGATAAAATTTCTTTCCAACTGATCCGGCTATTCTCCCAAAACAACTCCGAAACCTCCGAGAGCAATCTTGCCAAGATCACGTAGCCACTGTCAAGCTACTGACCCTAGGAACAAGAAACAAGCACCGGAACTCGAATCAATCGAACTGAACACCAAAACGACCCGAAACACGACTCGATCTAACACACCCAGGGGGGCGGTTAAACCGCCCAGGCCTGGGAGGATCGGGCACCCAGGGGGGGCGGTTAAACCGGCCAGGGTGGCGGTTAAACCGCCCAGGCAAAATGTACAAAATGCAACTACAAGCTTCTCAAATATACAATGAGCAATACAAAATGCTACAAGTTAGAGAAGAGGCATACAAGCTAGTTCATCATGTCACACGGGCATTGCCATCAAGAAGGTGAAGACATATATCCAATTGACAAAGCCATGAGCAAATTGTGGATTTTTATCAAAAATGTCACCACATGAGCAAAGTCCTAACCATGGATTGTTTAAGCAAAAGTGAACTACATCTCACCACAATCATGGAAGGACAAGCATTCTTGACAAAAGATCATTATAAACGCCCAAGTTCTACCTCATGTCATGTCAAAGCACGGAGCCATGTGTTCACTTCTCATGGGAGACTTCTCCGGCAAACAACATGCAACCGCTTAGCACCCATGTGTGCAAGTGTGTGCAATGGTGAAAGCATAGAACATGAGCATAATTTTCTGCAAATATATCTTTTTCTCAACTTTCTTCTTTCATGCATAGACATCTCATTTTTCAAAATTTTCAAGTTAAGCGTGGTACATGAAATGTCTTTGCGACAGAAAGAAGCTTATGCTCCTCCACAAGATAAAGCATGGGCTAAACATTTACAATGACAAAGGTCTTTGACCCAATTGAAAAGAATATTACACCCTAGCATGATCTTAAGCAAGATATAGCCATTTCGGCTCAAACAAGACATGCAAAGGCATTTACTCATGGGTGAAAGAGTTTAAGTTCAGTTTGTCATTTTAATTTCGAAAGGAGACTATCTCAAAAGAATATATATCAAAACCATCAAGAGCATAGCCATCCATACAAGCACTCCCTAGCCAGCCTGCCTAAACTCTAAAATGTAGCAAGTTGTACCAATCACTGCATATAGGAGAAGCTCATCCTAAGATATGATACAAAAGATGAAATCAAGATACAAAAGCAAGAAAAAGTGTACATCAAGATACAAAGATGGTACAATAGTATACATATGCTACAAGAGAAGCTTCCAAAACTCAGCTCAGAAAAAATGCACACACACCAAGTTCCCCTCGCAAGCGGGTGAAGGTAGCTTGGTCAAGTGGTTTAGTGAAAATGTCTGCAAGCTGGTTTTGGGTAGAAACATGGGCAAGCTCAAACTCAATACACAAGCGCTGATCATAGCACAAATACAAAGCTCCCCCTGGAATGTGCAACCAAAATGCAAATCCAAGGTTCAAGTTCAAACTACAAGGTCCCCTTGGAATGTGCAACCGAAATGCAAATCCAAGGTTCAGGTTCAATCATCAGCTCCCCTTGGAATGTGCAACTGAAATGCAAGTCCAAGGTTCAGGTGCAAACTTCAAACTCCCATGATATGCACAATCAAAATGCAAACACAGCAAACTCACAATCTCATGCAATCCAAAAAGCTATAAGCAAGGTCATCTCCTTGTCAAGCCAACTTGAGCAAATTTCTCCCCATTAGATAAAGCTGAGCTCCCCCTCAATCAAAGACACCTAGAAAAACTAGAAAAGGTGTACAAAAGCAAATGGAAAGCTCCATCATAAAAAGGAAGAGAAATCTCAAATGAGCAAAATGCAACAAAAGATACCAACTAAAAGGATACCAGATAAACAAATGTACAATATGCTACACAAAACATAAAAATCATGATACAGGCACAAAGCAAGCTAAATATACACAGATGAACACAAGAGTGTACAAGGGATATACTCACAATACATAGTGTACAAGGGCCACATCGGGGCCATCCAAAAAGGTGTGGAGAACCATCAAACCTTGATCATGCAAAAGACCAAGAGTCACCAAGCTCATGTTCTCCATACCTCACACCTGCACAATCAAAAGAGAGAACGAGAACGAGCGAATGACTCGACACTGGGGTTAGCACAGAAGGAGTTAAACCAGTGTCGGGCCATCTGCTCAAAAGAGGGGTTAGCAAAATCAACGTCACTACGTGGTACCCTCTCGTCTCTCACCATCGGACCTCTAGCACCACGCGGGGGAAAACGTGGCCTAGACTCTCTCCTCGCCTCGAAGCTACGGTCGAACCTCCCTGAACCAAACTGACCACGAACCGGAGGCCGCCTAGCAAACTCACGACTAGCTGGAACACCACGACTACCAAACGAAGGAGCTGTACGCACAAAGCCCTCTCTCCTAGGCAAGGGTGAACGAGACACAGGCACACTACGGGAAGAGTGGTACCTGTCCCTGTTCCCCATCTCCTTCTCTCGTCTCACCTCTCTCTTCTTCCTCCAGCAAAACTCCTCTAGGTGACCATCCCTTCCACAATGATCACAATGGAAGCGGACTGGCTTTGGCTTTGGGGTTTCTCTCGGCTGTGGCTTCTCTCTCGGCTGGTAAACCCCACTCTTCACAAAGGTCACTCTCTTTTGGAAGTTGCTTGTCTTTGGGGGAAACTTGGGAGGATCTGGAGTGGTGTCAAGCTTGTTCAACAGGTGGTTGGGTTTAGGTGTGAAGCTGTTCTTTGGTGGAGTTTTCTCTGGTGGTGTTGGGGTACTTGTGGTGGAACTAGTTTGCTCTCTCTCTTTCTCACCACTACACTCACCAACTTTCTCAGAACCCAGACCACGACCATCAGCTCTCTTGAACCCAGCAATCAACATCTTAAGCTGTGGCTCGCGACCCGACAACCAACCCAAACATTGACGCAACTCATCATTTTCATCTTGCAAACGATCAACAGATTGCGCCAGCTCAACATTCCTCAAAGCAACAACATCGCAAGCCGAACAAGAGTTTGCAATAGGAGATTTCAATTGAGCTTCAAGCGAACTGATCATGGTACGAGATTCAAGCAACTGAGCATGTAAAACAGGACAAGAAGTACAAGCACCTAGCAAAGAAGGTCTAGACTTCAACTCAGCAATCTCAACCCTAGCATCTTCTAGATCATCTAGGCATGTCATGTGTTTGTCCTTAAGAGCTACCAAATCAGCAAGATGCACATCACAGAAAGAGCATTCAATCTCATCAGAAACAATAGGAGCATCTTTCAACACACCTATCTCAGCTCTAGCACTTGCCAACTCAGTTTCAAGCTCAGCCACTTTCTTGCTAGACTCGCTAAGCACAGACTCAAAATCCATCGCCTTCTTTCCA
This sequence comes from Urochloa ruziziensis, assembly GCA_015476505.1. NCBI lineage: Eukaryota > Viridiplantae > Streptophyta > Magnoliopsida > Poales > Poaceae > Urochloa > Urochloa ruziziensis. The sequence continues at coordinate 37,830,605 of CM027119.1, read as the reverse complement.
GTCTCAGAAAGTAAGGCCTCAAGCTCAGCTATTCTTTCCTTTGACTCTCCTAGCAAGGACCTAAACTCTCTCTTCTCCTTGTTGGTCTTCCTAAGCACATCATCGCGATTATCGACCAACTGCTCTAATCTAGCAATCTCCTTACGCAAAGAGGTGGGATCAGTCAATACCTCATCCTCGGAGTCGGAGTCGGAGTCGTAGTCGGAGATGTTCTTGTTGTTGGAGTCCGTGAGCCATGGTGCAGAAGTTCATAGCGACCCCAGAAAGCCCGTTGAAGTTGCGGTTCTTGTGCTTCTTCTCCTTGCGGTGGCCGCGGTCTTCTTCCTCGCTGCTTGAGCTTGACGAGGTGTCGGTGTTCTCCTCCTTGTTCTTGTGCTTGGAGTGGTGCTTGTCCTTGGAGCGGTGCTTGTGCTCATCTCGCGGGCGGTGCTTGTGTTTCTTGATTTCCTCGGGGCACTCGGCGATGAAGTGGCCCATCTTCCCGCATCTGTAGCACGTACTCCCGGCACGCCTCGAACCCTTGCGGTTCTGGTACATCCGCTCGAACCTCCTCGTGAGCAACGCGAGATCCTCCTCGCTCAGCACCTCATATTCTTCATCTGGAAGAGACACAAGAGAAGACAAAGCAAAGTGTCTGGAAGTGTTAGCCTGTCCATAACCAGAGCCACCGACTAGAGCCAGACTATGGGGATCAGTCGGACTCTTAGCCTTGGCAAGAAACCGTCTATCAACCTCTGAAGATTTCAACTTCGAGAAAAGCTCATCAACAGAAAGAGTCTCATAGTTTGCCGACTCCATGATCGCCTCAACCTTGGCACCCCACACGGATCTATCAAGTGCTTGCAGGAGCTTGATAGCTCGGTCATGATCCGAGTATGGGAGCACGGTAATGTTGGCTTTCATGTTGTTGACAATCGAAGTGAAACGCTGAAACAAAGCATCAACAGACTCTCCAGGCAAATGAGCAAAATTCTCATACTCTCTCCTGTACATCGAGAAAAGCCTAGCCTTGACATGGCTATCACCACCGTGGGCTACCTTGAGCTTCTGCCAGATCTGGCAAGCTAGGTCCTCGCCCAAAACACGCTCAAACTCCTCGGCAGACAAAGCACGGAACAAGTAGTCAACAGCTCGGGCATTCGCCTCAAATCTATCCTTTGCATCCTGGGCATCTAAGTTGGTGGGATTGACATAGTTTTCATCTTTCGTCACATCCCACAGCAACTTTCCTTTGCCTCGCAAGAAAGCGCCCATACGCGCAACCCAGTTCGGGTAGTTCTTCCCATCGAAGTGCGGAGGCCCGGAACCCCGATCTTGGTACGCCATCTTTGGATCTTAGACTGGTTAGAGTCGCAAAGACCCGTAACCGGCTCTGATACCAATTGAAGGACCGAAACGGCGACCAGAGAGGGGGGGAGTGAATGGGAGCCGATAAAAATTCTTTCCAATCGATCCGGCTATTCTCCCAAAACAACTCCGAAACCTCCGAGAGCAATCTTGCCAAGATCACGTAGCCACTGTCAAGCTACTGACCCTAGGAACAAGAAACGAGCAGCGGAACTCGAACCAATCGAAACGAACACCAAAACGACCCGAAACGCGGCTCGATCTAACACACCCAGAGGGGGGCGGTTAAACCGGCCAGGGGGGCGGTTAAACCGCCCGGGCCTGGGTGGCTCGGGAAAAAGTCAAAACAAAAGTGGATCTCCCAAACCGCTTGAGCTCTTGAGGCGAGATTTTGGTCAGATGATCTAGACCTCCAGTGGAGTGTTTTCCCAAAAGATCTCGGCCTCTAACTCAGTACAACTCCCGGAATCGCAGATCTCGCGAAGAACACCATGACCTCGAGTTCATCCCGAAAATCTCAAATCCAGAGCGATTCTCGGCGTTTGGGGGCAAAGGATCACCAGCAAAAGAGGCACAAGGCACTCATACGTGAATCCCCCAAAGAAATCCGAGAGAAAACGCCCTAGAACAAGAAGAACGAAAATCCCCCAAAAATAGCTCCGAAAATACCCACGAAAATAGAAAAAGGAAAGGGAGCTCGGGAAATCAAATCATGGCACAAAGATGAGCAGCACAAACTCCATCACATAACCATGAATTCACCTATACAAACTAGGAATGATTCGAAGTAGTTCTAGGTGGAGGGGATGAAGGGAAAACAAGTTCAAAGGAAAACCTAAAGAGATAACTAGAGAGATAGCAGCCACCAGCCCTGAAGGGGCCTATTAGTAGTCCAAGTGGTGGTGCTCTAAAGACTAAACTACCCCTAAGTGATACATACCCCTCAGGGGCAAATTTGACATTTTGATCTTCAGATATTTTCCGGCTCGGGCACCTTCCACTGCAAGCTAGCTTCCCTCCGACGCAAGCCTTGCAGTCACGCCGCGTGTCCTCCGGATCGAAGCTCCTCGACGCCGTTCTTGGGCCAGCCCAGGGGGGGCGGTTAAACCGGCCCTGGGGGGCGGTTAAACCGCCCCTGTCAGCCCACTCGGCCCAGCTGCCCAAGTTCGCCTCGTCGAGTCCTCGGTCCTTGGTTTTGAGGCCCAAACCAAGGGAAACCGTCCACCGATGATTTTGTGGCCAAATCACCAAACCCCGCGCGCAAACTTCGGTTGTTAGCCGCCACCTTGCGCCGGCTTCTCGTCCGCGTACGAGCTTCGGTTGTGAGCCGCTACCTCGCACCGGAACCACGTCCCCTTGCTCGTTCTTGCCAGCATGTGAACCGCACTTGATCCACCGGCCATCGGGTCCCTCGAACCAAGCCTACTTGTCTCTCCGCTCCTCGGAGGCCGCCATGGCTAAGACCTTTCGCGCCTGTTCTTCACCTGCACCAATGCAACCAAGCCGCATTCTACACCTGCAATACTTGAGCCAAGGGAAACGTCAATCCACACCACGTTGTCAATCACTCATCACACCAGGAAGCGACCATCCACCGGTCCTCGGACACACTGGGTCCTCACTGTCACACCCCCATACAAGTTTGTTTTGTTGCCTATATAGCTACAGGTTGTTGGCCCAAGAGGCCAAGACAGAGTACATACAATCTCTTCCATGTGGGCATCGATCGGCAACGATGCATCTGGAAAATGGATAGAAGGGGGAAGATTGATGAGACGGTTATTTTAAGATGGATAGTTCGAGCTCACCTACATACGCAACCAAGATCCTACGTTCGAACTCCAGAATCCTCGCACTTGCTCAGCACTTGGTCCTTTTTCTTTGGTCATTTTCTCGATCACCTCTTTTTTTCGCGACCATGCCTTAGCACGTATTTCATTAAGAAGAAAATAGACATTATTTGCTGCAGGCCGAACACAGGTTGACCAACACAAATACACAAAGGACTAAAAACAGAGAAAACATTGAAAAAATGCCATGAAAACAAATGGCCTGCAAACTAGTTAGACAATGACCACCACATCTAAACGAAAGCAACACTGGGGAGGAAACAACCTCAAACACACAAGAAACCTGCAAGAAACAGAATACATCACTAAGACTGCACGATGAAGCCTCCGCTCGAGCCGAAGAAGAACCGCAGCGGCCAATCATCCACCCGAACCGAGTAAAGGTGGCAAAGCATCCACCCCAAGTATCCAAACGACCACAGCGGCTAAGCATCAGCTAGCGTTCTACAACAGCAAAGAATCCACTGGAACCAGACCAAAGCATGCACCGAAGAACACGACCAAGATGGCAAAGCATCCATCTCGTGCAATTGGTAGTGGCGGCAAGGCATCCGCCAATAACACGACCCGGGCAACCAAAGTGATGACGAGTAGCGTCGATAGGCATCTGAAGAAGCAACTCCTCATGTAGACCATGAACAGCACCACACACCCAAGCAAAAGGCCGAGATCCCAAAAACCGAGCCTCCATGACGACGCCTTAAAGGAAGGAGCGATGCCATTGACGCCATTCATGCCATTCACTTCGAAACGCATGTCGGAGAGGGGTTGATGGGAAGAAATGGGGAGAGCATGACGCCTTCAAGAAGGTGAACGGCGCCCACAGGCGCCGCCGCCGTCGGCACGCATGGGCAAAGGCTTTCGCCAGAACCCCCAATCTTCACAAGTCAAGCGACCACAGAATTAGGGCACCATCGCACGAGCAGCGAGGGCGAGCCAGGGGAGAAAGGAGCCGTGAGGGGCCACCCGAGCAAGGTCCAGCCCTCCTAGGCAGCGGACCAGCAGATCCGGACCGGAAGGGAGAGGACGGGGACCATCTGACCAGAATCGGCGGCGATGCCTCTGGGGATGTCCCTGGCTCCCCATGGCAATAGTATAGGCAAATCTGGGAGAGAAGAACCCCCGTAGTGCCCCCTAAGGCCGAGCCCCAGTCCATCGACGGTGGCCGACAACCACCAGGGGCGAAGCGGCGGCGACGCCCCCAGGCGAGCTTGTGGGGCGGTAGATCCGGATGGAGAAGCTGCATATCCTGCCCCCGACGACGGTGGAGGGAGGGGGGCCAGCGACGGGGTGGGTTTGGGGCGAAGTGAAGGGGATGGATGGAGGGAGAAGGAGGGCGCGAGTTGCCCGGCTTCGGCCAGCCGTAGGCTGCCACCGTTGCCAGCTGGATGGCGGCAACGGTGGCGGCCGCCGGAGCTAGGGAGGATGGGGGTTGGGGCGGCGGCGTGGTGTCTCCCCCCGAGTCGCCTGGAGGACGACGCAGGGTCGGGAGGCGTACCTAATATAGTAATATCCCCCTCAACCACCCCTTCGATCACTTTTTCAGATATCCAATCCATTGGTGATTAATTACACAGGTTCCGGCACATAGTTTAAGTCATGAGATGTGATCGCTTTTCTTTATATTATTTTTCATTTTTAGAGGTTGTTACAAACACTTAGAAAATGGCCTTAAAGAAAACTTAGTACTTGGTGTGAAAACTTGCCGAGCTCAAAAGAGCATAAAAAATAATCGAGTGTCGGTGCCAAACCGGAATAAAGGGACGCATCTCCAAGAGCTCTTGTATTTTCTTTATTAAATATGAGAATTGTATCCTTTTGTAAAAATAGAAATCCCCTAATTCAATGGCCTGATCTAAGAGACATGCTAAAACGTGGCATCTATAGCAAACGGGCAGCATTGGGCAAAAATAGCAAGCGAGGACGGTTGGATAGCAATCCTCGATTTATAGCAAAGCAGATAGAAGAGCTGTTGGATAGAGGTTTTTTGAATCCTTTTCTTTTTTTAGCCAAAGAAAGTACATATACAAGAGCTCTCGGAGATGCTTTAGCTCCCAATAAGAGAACTCCGGCAGATGACCTAAATTTGGATACTTAAAAACGCTTTTAGATTTAAAAGAGAAAAAAAATTAGGCATTTCAAAGTTACCTTGTCAAGGGCGGCCTTTGGTGCTACCGCCTGTGACCGGAAGGTTCAGGGTTAAAGCCTCAGCCTCTGTATATTTATGTGCAGGATTGGTTGTGTGCTAACCAACCTACCTCCAGTGCCCGTATAGTGCGGGAGCCTACGACACTAGGTACGCCTTTTTTTTTCAAAGTTACCTTCTCCAGCAGCATACCTAAAACATGTGACCTATATTGCTTTTTAAGGACTAATCCACGATTAAAATTATTTTGTAGGGTCAATCTGTAAATGTACATCTTCTTCATCACCTCTTCTCCATGCCCAGAGCCGCTCCCCCTCCTTGTGGCAGCCCACCGCTCTTCCCCCCTCCGTGCACCGGCTTGCCGCTACTCCCCCTTCCCGTGGTCGCTGCTCCCCCTCTGTGCGTCAGCCCGTCGCTGCTCCCCCTCTGTGCGTCAGCCCGCCGCTGCTCCCCCTCCCCACGACAGCCGGTGGTTGGTCTCTCCCACCTGTGCTAGAAAATTTGGGTATCCAATATTTGGATATGTATATTTGGGTCTTGGAGAAAGATTTAGGTCATCACCTAAAATATGTATCCATATAAGTCATTTGCTGGAGCAAGTTTTTTGAATCTTTTTAGATATATTGTTAGTTTTTAGGTTTAGGTATCCGGTTATATGCTGAGCTTATAACTGAAAAGTACAATGTTGTGACCATGGCAGAGCCGCTTCTTGTTGCATTGGAAGAAGTGAGAGCCGAAATTTGATGGCAAGCGTTTCTGACTGTGAATTAAAATGATAATTATTATTTGTAATTTTAATTGTTTACATAACATGTCACTAGAAAAATCTTTGCGGTAAAGCATCAAGTACTACAGGCGGGCTTCTTATGAAATCCGCTTATGACAATGTCTTCTATCATCAAATTTTGCATGAGCATAAATCTTTCCATCGTCTAACCATTTATATACTTAGTTAATTTTTATATACAATTTGATGGTATATTTAAAGAGTGGGCATATGAGAGTATGTAAAGGGTGGGAGGATAGGAGATGTTCTCGTGGCGCCACTGTGAACCGTAATGGTGGATTCGATGATAAAAAATGTTTTAAAAATAGAAAAACCACAATCTTAAAATAGTGGGGCATTTGTAGTGTCATTGCAAAGTCTTGAAATCTAATTCAAATTTCTCAGTTGAATATTTTAAAGTTCAATAAGTCTGTTCATGGAAATTTATCACTGCTGTTCTAACACGTCTTCATGTACGAAAACCAAATCCTATATAATTTTAATGAACTTTATAAAGTAGCTAAAATCAAATTAAGCTCGCTCTTTCCTTAATTCCATTAAGACCCTTCTCTCTCCTCACTCCCACCGTCCCACCCACCTCGGTGCGGCTCGCCGCCGGCTGATCTCTCTCTCGCCGCCGCCGACGATTAAGCTCGCCGCCATCCAGATTCGCTGGCGGCCACCATGCCAGGCTCATCCCCGATCCAAGCGGTCCAGCCAGACCCCAAGCCCAACAACCGCCGCCGCCGCCTTCTCTTCTTCCTGGCGCCGCCACTTCTCGCCGTCGCCGTCGCTCTCCTCCTTGGCGCCTCCACTAACCCGCTGCCCCGCCACTTCCTCCGCCGTATCCTGGGTTCGAAGCCCTCCGTTCTCCGCCCAGAAGCTCCTCGTCCTGTGAACGGCACTTCCCGCGACGCGGGACGCCCGCCATGTGTTCTATGGATGGCCCCTTTCGCTTCCGGCGGCGGGTACTGCTCCGAGGCCTGGTCCTACGTCGCGGCGCTTGACGCGCAAGCCGCCGCGGGCGCGGGCAAGAACTTCACGCTCTCCATCGCCCACCACGGCGACCTCGAATCGCCGGAGTTCTGGATCGGCCTGCCGGAGCCGTCCAAGGACCTGGCGTACAGGCTCGCCGCCGCGCGGTGTGAGCTCTCCCGCGCCGTCGTCATCTGCCACAGTGAACCAGGAGCGTGGTACCCGCCGATGTACGAGGCCCTGCCATGCCCGCCGACCGGGTACCGCGACCCGGCGTTCGTCATTGGCCGGACGATGTTCGAGACTGACCACGTCTCGCCAGAGCACGTTCGGCGGTGCAACCAGATGGATGCTGTCTGGGTGCCGACTGACTTTCACGTGTCAACATTTGTGAATAGCGGCGTGGATCGCGCCAAGGTTGTCAAGGTGGTGCAGGCCGTGGATGTTGAGTTCTTTGATCCAGCAAAGCATGTGGCGCTTCCTCTGCCGATTGGTGTGCCTGTCATGGTGCCTGAAGGTTCAACATTGGAACATGGTGACTCCAAAGGAAGAAACTTCGTGTTTCTTAGTGTGTTCAAATGGGAACAGAGGAAGGGTTGGGACGTGCTGCTGAGAGCATTCTTGCAGGAGTTCTCTGGAGCTGATGATGTGGTACTCTACCTCCTAATTAGTGCATACCACTCTGACACAAACTTCATTGGGCAAATCCACAGATTTGTGAAAGAAACCGGCATTAAGGAGCCAGTGGATGGGTGGGCTGAAATCCGGGTTATCAATGAGCATGTCCCGCAGTCGGCACTTCCAAGTTTGTACAAAGCTGCGGATGCATTTGTTCTGCCTACCCGTGGCGAGGGGTGGGGCAGACCGGTGGTCGAAGCCATGGCCATGGCTCTGCCCGTGATTGTGACGAATTGGTCAGGCCCAACAGAGTATCTGACTGAGGAGAATGGGTACCCATTGGACATGGACAGGCTGACTGATGTCACAGACGGACCATTTAAGGGCCACCTATGCGCGGAGCCATCAGCTGATCATCTGAGGGCTTTAATGAGACATGTTGTTGTTGACAGAGAGGAGGCGAGGAGTAAAGGGAAGAAGGCAAGGGAGGACATGATGGAGAGGTTCTCTCCTGAAATTGTTGCAAGGATTGTTGCTGATAAGATACAACAGGCTCTTGTCAATACTGGGCTGACAGAAGATTAAGCCATGATCACAAAGTGCCAGTAGAAAGTTGATACACCATTGTGGCATGGAATGCTGTGTATGTATTGTACTGACCTTAGTACTTGATTTTCCCTAGGATTGATACATGCCATTTTGTTGTGATTTTTGAGATATTTGTGACTGCTGCTCATTGCCTTATGTGATGCTGAATTTAATGTTCTTGGAGCATATAATGTCATCAAATCTTGATCTCATTTGATTGCCTTGTTGTTTTAAGTTAGAAAAACAAAACCTATGAAGTAACAATTTACCCCAAGAACTAGCATGATTACTGCAGCTTACCCAACCCTTTATCTGCCATTCCATCTAGACTTGCTCAACATAGATTACAGTTGAACATTCAAGAAACAGTAGCATTCATTTGGCAACGTTTGGTATGGGGACGAAGCTACCACCACTTAATGAAAGAAGTTGGCTACAAGTAAAGAGGTATATGTAAAGTTTTCACTGAATCATTTTGCAATATGATCTTATGCTTCATTTGTCATTTGTGTTAAATATTCTTGCATCATAGTGATTTTGTTGGACCAACAACCATTATTTCCATTCTTTGTGTGAACTAACAGGTGATTGTGATGGACTGACCCCCTGACATGACTTTCATAAGAATGTTTCAAGGATATATGATTTTGTGTTCGCTCATATGCACATGTAAGATGATTCATTTGTCATAAGCATTTGCTGTGTTCATTCATCGAGGGAGTATGAACAAATCAGTACTCTCCTTTTTTAAGTATATAATGTTTAACTTCATATGTTTAAAAACAGAGGGATCACTTATTTGAGGAATCGTTGCAATGCTTCCTTTTTCTCCAATGAAATAAATCAAACTACAATGTTTTATTATTTGGGGCTTGCTGTCCTTACTTTAGTTGGTAAGCAGGTGTGAATTAATTTTCCTACATAGGTCTGCTGCTAATGTTCTTATGCATCACAATGCCCTAAAATTGAATGAATCAATTAATGAAATAACAAAATAGCAAATATTTGTGGTGTTACTTAAATAATCATCATGTAATTCACCACTGGTTCAATTGTTTTCATTGCAGGTCAGAAACCTTGGCAGTTGGCGCCATTCTGAGTAGAGGTGGACAGCCCATTTTACATTTTCTGCTGGTAACAAAAAGAGTCAATCCAAAGTGTGCAAGCAGTTGTTTCTTGCTGACTCGCACATTTGGTGTTTGGACTAGGGCAATCACCCAAAGTGGTAACAGAAGTTGACTGGGAAGCACCCATAGGTCTACGTTATATTACAATGCGGTGTTTCAACCTGTAAGGTAACTTTTGGGTCATGAGCTGATATGTGGCACAGAATGCTTACATCATCTCTTTGGTAGTTCATTCTCCTTTGAGGTGACTACTGGATTTCACGAAGAGTTAATCAGTTAATCCCTTAGTGCTTCCCCAGCCATTTATGAAGTGACAGGAATATACATGTGAACCACTAAATCCAGATGAATACAGGTGAAACAGAGCAGTTTGTACGCTTTCCGTTCAAGAAAATGTTACTCTCAGGGATCTGTTCATTTGACTGGGGGTACGAGCAGGGGCGGGCCTACGTTATTGCAAGAGTATTCAGCTTTGTCAAATAGGTTTGCATATATAGTATGTACCATGTATATGCATCCAAAAAATTCAAATTAGCACAAGATAACAGCCTTGACAATCTCCTTGCTCTTCTTCAGTCCAAAACCATACTAGCCTATACAGAGATTGATCTCTATTTACGATTCCCTCTGTTAACTACGATGATGCTTTCGTGCTGATAGAACAAGCCTTTGCCGGTCGAATCTACATATTCAGCAAATTGGTTTACTTCTTTGCATTGACCATTTTAGAATGTTTTTTTTGTGCTAAATCTGAAATGTATATTATGGTTCATTGCTTTTAAACAGTGGAATATTTTTTAGCTATCTTTAAGTTCATTTATAGCACAATAATTCACTACGAAGTACACATGTATCCTGTCTCAAAAAAGTACCATTCTAATCCTGCATAGTAGCTATGACTATTTTAAGACTCGATCCTCTCTTTATATATATACATCCCAAGGCAACTTGTCCCTTCACTTCATATTGAAGAAAGCATTACAATTGCTCTACAGCCGAGGGGGATATATAAGAGGATGATGATTGTTATGCTACACCTGGCATTGGAATGGGTTGTAGAGCAATATCATTGAAATTAGGATTGAGAGGTGTCAGGAACACTAAACATACATGTGGGTGTGGGTACACTCCCAGTTGAGCTCTCTCCAGGAAGTGTGGCTCTTACGCGTGAATCAGGGCTACATGTGGGTGTGGGTTCACCAGCATCAGCGCCTCCACGCGTGAATCAGGGCTGTGCCGGCCACCCACGCCTCCATCTGTGAATCCGCACCAACCGTCTGGCCCTCCATGTGTCTCTGGACGAGAAATAGATGACGGATGCAGATGCGCTGCGTGTTGCAGCCATTTTCGTGATTGAGAGCAGCTGCGTAGCTGGGATGATTCACAGGATGGATGATGAATGCGTAGCCGAGCGAGTCACAACCTTCTACCCAACCCTAATCACCTCACCACACCATTTCAAGGTCGTGTTGGCAGTCGCTTCGTGGACTTAGCTACGAGCTGAGCTCCGATCCGGCAACAAGTGGCACTCCCTCCGTTGATTCTTGAACAAAACTATTGTGAAAGAACACGGAAGGCACAAATGGGAGAGATGTTTCTCCCTTACGACGGATGTTTCGATGGCAAACCTTAGTTTCTGAAATCTACAACAACGAAGATATAGAAAGAATCATATCCTGCGCTTGATTGAGCCATGTTATATGAGTAGCAATGTATTTGGTGTTACCGTGTCATCTGCTTGGGTGGATGAGAGTGTGGCATCAGGGAAAGCTTGGGCGGAACGTTCACACATGACACGTTTCTGATTCCTTTTTTGTTCTCCCCTTTGGACGATTTAGCTAGCCGTTTAGCAAATGTTTTAAAGTCATCTGACTAATCGTGATTAATCATGATTAGTCATCCTAGTCGGTAATGACACGACTAGGTAAAATTCTGATTAATCGCACTTATCACCCGATTAGTTATGATTAGTCATGATTAATTGCACTTATCGATGCCATGGCGACTAGACTCGATTATACGACTTGAAAACATTTCAACGTGCATGCACCTATAATCACGAACATCCAAGTCCATAATAGTAAGATCAAGCTAAATGTGTTATGGGATGTTTGATTTGAGGAAGAATGGCCTCATCATCATCCTTGATGGGATGGGGATGGTCCAGCATGAGTTTGTCCCGTCATGTTTATACTAAAATACTAATCATGTATATACAAAGTTACTAACAATGATGTGGTGGTAGCCAATCTATTTTATTCTCCAAACTAAACAAAAATGTGAGCTGTGCGAAGGTGATAGATCAATTGCACTATTATACCAAGCTTACTCTTAGAGTCTCATCATCTCTGTCTTGCTCACAGGCAAAGAAACTAGACCATTATTGCTTATTAAGCTTCAAGCTTCACAATTCACTCTTGCCAACGATTGTTGTGGTGGCTGTTTTTGTTACTGGCGTGCTTGGTTGCACGCCACATCTCGCCAAGCCACACTTACGGCGGCGCCATAAATTTCTTGTCACTGCTTGGCTGGTGATTAAGGTTAAGCTGTGGCAGATTTTTTCTATGTATTTCTTGCCACCGTTGTGGCGCCCATATCTAACTCCTAACTTGCGGCGGCGCCACACATGGGGGCGCGACACGCTATGGCTGAGAAGCAAACAGACTATATATCATATCAAGTTGTATTACAATGTTTGAATGGTACTAGAAGGTACATTTCCTATTTTGGTAAGGATACCATCAGGAGGTACCGGGCATTACCTTTTCTATTTTTAGTATGGATCCTACATATTTTGGTACCGATTGGTACCTTTTTCTAGGTACCTTATGTCTCAGCCGTTGATTTCAGCCTGATGGGCGATCCTTATTTGTTTCAAGTATCATAAAAATACCTCGTATCTTTATAGAATAAAAAAAACTCGACCTGCGAGGGGCAAGCCGCCTCCAGACATTTCATGTAAGTAGAAGGCCTTCTCACACAGGCCAAGAAAATCCCCGAGCACAGGGATTGAACCCTAGATGGGAGCTCCCCAGTTGGTGGCCTTTGCCACCGCACCGTGAGCCCCTTTGCTTCCTTTATAGAATAATTTGGCTGAGTAATCTTAAATTCGAAAGCTTGTCAATTGCTACTACTTTGTTATGTTGATTTGATCAGTCCATCATCAGTTGATTTATTGCACAATAATTCATTCCAAAGTACACATGCATCCTCTCTCAAAGTAGTACCATTCTGTCCTACGTGGTAGTTGTGACAACTTTATGCCTCGATCCCTCCCTTTATACACATCCCAAGACAATCTGATCCTCGCTTCCAAGTTCCAACTGAACAAATCAGTACTATTTGGAACAACTACACTATGGGCATCAGGGCATGACTAGGGCAAGTGCCAAGCGAGAGATAAGAGGACACTGATTGTTATGCTACGCCTCTCATTGAATCGGATGTATAACAATATTATCATGTGTGATGAAATTAAAGTGAAAATAGGATTCACAGGCGTTAGGAACACCAAACATCCATTTCGGTACAGTCATGGCTGAAATTAATGCGTTTATGAAGCGTGGGTCTAATCACCAAGTGTTCACCACACTACCATAGACGACTCCTCCGAGATGATGCTAGCTGCTACTCAAATCAAACATCCCATAACACATTTGAGGAGTATGTTTCAAGGGTCATGTACTCATGTTGGCCTCAATGATTTGAAACTTATTTCTATGAAATTTATTGATATTGTTGATTTTTCTGCTGTAAGAATGCAAGTGAATTCTTTCAGAATGGTTTGTGCGATTTATTTGGTATTTTTTCATTGATTGTGCAAGGTGAAATTGCAGATTTGAGTATTTAACCAATTACAGGTGGATAGCAGGTATTAATATGTTTATTTCTGTTCTATAAGTATTCCAGTGATTGAATTAGTATGTTTATTTGCGCTCTACAATATGTACTCCGGTTATTCTAGCCACTCATATTTCTCTGTTTATTTTTTTTTGAACAAAAACTGTGGGGGAGTTTATTTCTCTGTTTATTAGAGTTAAAACTAAAGCTGATAGCTTTCCCACCAGCACATAACCGACCCATAAGAATGATTTTAGATCCTTAGAAGAATACACAGCGAGAAAATAAAACCATGGGAATGTCAGGAGTAAAAGAAGTACTGATGCAGCAACTTTAGGCTTCACAGTTAAGTCTTGCCAGCGATCTTACTGTTAGCTAAATTATTACAATCTTTAAAGAATAATTTGGCCAAGTCATCTCAAATTGAAAACTAAGATTGTCATTTACTACTACCTTTTATGATAATTTGATCATCAGTTGATTTATTGCACAATAACCATTACGGAGTACTCATATATCCTTTCTCAGAAAAGTATCATTGTAATCATGTATGGTGGTTGTGACAACTTTAAGCATCAATTTCTACCTATATAGACGTCCCAAGGCAAGACCCCTTAGGTTCAAAACTGACGATACCAGTACAGTATGGGCGTGACGAGGGCAAGTTCCGCGGGAGAGATAAGAGGATGCTGATTGTCATGCTACACGGCCTGTGATCAGAATCGTCGAATCAGGTGTGATGAAATTACGGCAAAAATTGGATTAAATTATAAGACATCAGGAACACCAAACATGTTACTAGCATAGCAGCACCGAACCTTTCATACCACCATATACAAGTTTTGTTTTGTTGCCTATAACTACAGGTTGGCCCAAGATCAGTACAGACATGGGAGAATATCTCTTCCATGTCCTACTGCGTTATTTTACAGTATGTACCTAAAAACTTTCTTAAGCAAGGGTACGATGGTTGTTAGACATCGGGAAAGCAAAGAATAATCATAAGATGCAATGGTTCGTTCGACTCATCCCACGATTGCACTTGTTCGGCACTTGGTCCTTTTTCTTTGGTCATTTTCTCAACCACACCTTGGATCGCATTTTCTGATATCCGATCCAATCCACAGGGAATCAGCTACACGGGCTCGGCAGAAAGTTTAAGATTTAAGTCATGAGATGTGATCACTTTTCTTTGTTTTTTTAATTTTTATATGTGTAAACCACTTAATAGAAATGGGTTTCAAATACCAACACATTTGTTCAAAGTCGTTTGGCTTCAGGATAACTGGCAAGTACAATGTGACCATGCCAGATCCTCTTCTCTTCTTGTTCCATTGAGAGAAGTGTCTTACGTACGGAGTCAATAATTGGATGACAAGCCTTTTTCACGGTGAGGTAAAATGATAGTTATTGTTCAATATTTTAATAGTAAACATAACATGCCACTAAAAAAAAATCTTTGCTGCAAAAGCTTCAAGAGTTTCATATACTAGCGGAGGTGGCACGTGTTTTTAAAATTTAATAAACAATATTTTATACAACGTTGCCCTATCGATCTTGTGTATTGATCAATAGAGTTATCAGATATCAGATAGCAAATAGCAGGTCTGATAGCAGATGGGGTCACTACCTGGCCTTATATACATGGCGGACAGGGTTACAAGATGGAAATAGTAGATCCTAGTCGAATTCAAGCAGAACATGTACATATTTCACATACACGAGTACTTTCTATATATAAAGGAAAAAGTCTACATCACCCCCCACCTATGGGGGTGGACTACATAACCCCCCAAACCTATGAAACGGTCTATATCACCCCATGAACTTTCGAAAACGGTCAAATTACCCCCCTAAAGCAATTTTGAAAAATCATTGTAAATCACAGAAAAATCATAAAATGGAAAATCCAATTGTGTTGGACTCCAAATGAGCAGATCTACACAGTGAACATATAATGTGGTATGTTGTAGTACAATTTTTTATAGTTATGAAGAAAAACATAGATATAAAGTTACAACAAGAAAAATGTACTAAACCATACCATATTATATATTCACTGTGTAGATCTACTCATTTGGAGTCCAACACAATTGGATTTTCCATTTTATGATTTTTCTATGATTTACTATGATTTTTCAAAATTGCTTTAGGGGGTAATTTGACTGGTTTTTGAAAGTTCAGGGGTGATATAGACCATTTCATAGGTTGGGGGGTTACGTAGTCCACCCCCCATAGGTTGGGGTGATATAGACTTTTTCCTATATATAACGACTAATTTCCTTCTATTGTAGAGTCTTATGCCGTCCTGTGCCATAGTCCGGCCCTATTCGTTGTCATATCCTCCTTTGAGAGTCTTCCTACGTCCTTGTGGGCCCATATCTCTATGTCCGACAATGCCGGCTCATCATAACAACAAGGATGCGAGAGCAGACGACTGCAAAAAAAAAAAAAAAAGGATGCGAGGTAACCTTCAACAACTATATAAGAGCATTTAATAATCAAATTAGAAGTCAGGAACATGCATTTAAACTTAGGCAAATAAATGAACGTGACCTCAGCTTGTAGCATGAGCATGCAATCAATTTATTGACACCGGAGGATGTAGCATTTACCTACACAATAACACAACTCGATCTATCAATTATCAGACTTCACTGCTGGACAACAAATATTTGTCTTGTAGGAACATTCAACGAAGGATTCAACCACAGCATGAATTCCAGGAACACCACAATAGCAATATGATATTGCCTACAAAAATAAATTTAGTTGAACCTCGCGGATATGCAAAAAGAATCACCATACTTCTAGACCAGATGTAGGAACTGGGCAACGACAACCAGCTGGACCTCACAGACTATAGTAGATTCAACAACATGAATGATCGGTTTAGGGTATGAATAATAGTCTATTCGATCGATAACATGATACGACCGTGGTACTTGTTTGTTGGGGTTCGAGGTCCGAGAAGGTACCCCCGGAGTGCCTTAATGATCAGATGATGTTTTGTAAAAGATGAAAAGGTGTATCCCGAAGTGGCACGAAGACATGTAAAGATTTAAAATAATATTCAAGGTAACAATACTTGGCCGTGTGTTGATCTCTTTCGCACGTATTCTTTGAAACACATCAACCTGATATTGCTTCAAGCGTAACCAATTCTTCGAGCGTAACCAATTGATCTAAAGATTCCGTGCGATCTAATGCCTCATTTCTAAACTGAACCGTAGTTTTTCTAAATTTAGAACCCAAGCTGACAAAAGTTTATGCCGCATCTACAACCAGTCATTAGCTGTCAATGAACTCAAAATCCTAGCCGATATAGTTTAGGCCGCATCCACAATCATTAGTTATTGGTCGCCAGTGAGGATGAACCACTTTTCTTAATATTACTAACTCGAGGCTTTTTTTTTGAAGTTTTTGCATGAAGCCACCTAGAATCTAAGGTGGATACTTTGGAAAAGTAGAGAAATCTTAAAACTTCTCTAAAAAGGCAAAACATCTAGCCTCCAATTTGGTAGGTTCAAATCTTCATAGCCACTATTCAAACACAAAATCTAACCCGAGAGCGGTCTCCCTCCGGTCTTATTGCGAGACCCCACCTATGACAATCTAGGTGTTTAGTTAACTTAATCGCCTGCTTAACCACTTGACCTAAATTGATTAAGAGTACCTTGGCCGCACCTAGATGTTCACTTAAGAAAAGTGCGCCCAAAACCCTTTTAAACTCGGTGAACTTTTGACCTTTGCTGATTGGCATGGCTTGTTTTCAAAATTTCCTTTAAGAACTCAAAAATGTGCCAATATGAAAGTTGTTCATCTTTTCATGGGACACAACTTTGTCAATATAGCCCTAGAGAGCTTTTGAGTGCTTCAGCCCCAAAAACCCTGTCAAATCCAGCCAAACCCCAAAAGTTCACGGCCGGCTGACACAGAAGTTCACCGATTTTCTCCTCAGTTTTGCCTCAAATCCATTTTTCATAGGTCAACCTTTACGAAAGTTGTAGCTGGTAACCTGGAACACAACTTTGCTTTTTGGAGATTTTAAACTTCAGTTCAAAATTTCAGAGAAAATTTGGTTTGAATGGATGCAAGGCATGTGTTCGACGAATTGCCGGCGCTCTCCGGCGCCGCGCGCTCCCGCGCCCGACAGCGCCGCCACGCGGCGGCCGGCCTCTGACACGGACGCCGAGGCCACGCCCGCGCCATTAATGCGCCGCGCGCTGTCCCCCGCTGTCCGCCCGACAGAGCCGCTCTGTCCCGCCGCGCCGTTCCGACCGGACGCAACGGCGTCCGGCGCGCGCCACGTGGTCGCCGTCGACCCGCCGGCAGGCTGCTGCGCCGCTGCCCCGACCAAGGCCGCGACAGGTCGCCGTGGGCCCCAGCACCTCGCCACCCTAGCACGAGCTCGCCCCGACCGCCACCGACCGCCACGCCCAGCGCCGCCCCGCCGCGACAGGCCGCTGACCGGCGAGCCATGTCCGCCGCGGCTGCCCAGCTACGCGCCGCCCAAACCTCAGCGTGGCTGCTTTGTTGCTCCGAGCCGCGGTCCGAGCCTCGCCTCGACCGCCTATAAAAGCCCCCGCACCCCCCTGCCCGCGAGCCCCCTCCGCCGCTCGCCATTGCCGCCGCCAGGTTGCCGCTCCGCCGCTCTCCGCCGTGCGCGCTGCTCCGCTGCCGTCCATCGCCACCAGCGCTCGCCCACGCCCTTGCTCCAGCTTCCCAGAGCCCCAGCTGCCCCTCTCCGCCACCACCGTCGCCGGCATTGGGCCAGACAGAGCCGCCGCCGCGCCGATCCGCCGCCCGCCGCCGTCGCTCCACCTCCGGCCAAGCTCCCTGCACTGGATCCACTCGAGGTGAGGCGGTGAGCACCCCTGACATGTTCTCGTTGAGCCCTGTGGCCCCACATCGCCGGAATCTGGCCAACTCGCCGCTGGCCATGGCCCAGGGACCACATTGCAAAGTCACAAATCATTCTAGGGGCCTTATCGCAAGTTTCCAGGGGCTAATCTGTAAATAGATTGTTCAGATATAGGATTCAAATCCTGAAAATTTAAAAATTGATTAAAAATCATAGAAAAATCAGAAAAATGCAAACTCAATTTTGTTGTACTCCTGGTGCCGTGTTCTACCATTCCTAGAAAGCATATATAGGTGTTTTTTGCTTCGTTTTTGAATAGATTCAAATCTGTTCAAACTCTAATTTGTGCACAGTTGAAATCTATTGACTTGTTTGTGCTGGTTTTTGGAGTATGTTGTAGCTGGTGAAGTATCTAGGCTGCTGTAGAAAGTTGGCACAAAGTTACACAATAGAATTTGAGTTATTAATTGTTTAGGCTGGCAGTGCACGATTGGTTCAACACTTTTGATAATTAGTCTGTGAAGCTTCTGAGCTCAATCTTTTTGCAGAGTCCTTGTGGTAATCTTGATGCATGTCTGGTAAAAGTTAGAGCTTAGTCTGAGCTGGCTAGCTTGACACTTTTATTTCATAACAGTTTAAACTTAGTAAATTCAAACAGCAGGATCTATTGATCTTTTGAAGCTATCCCTTGGCATGTGAGCTTGGTTAGGCTAGGGTAGGCTCTGTAGAATATTGTAAGGACCTTTTGATGATAGTGTGATTTATTAGGATTTATTCTTGATGATAGTGTGCTGTTCTTGTTTATTTTGTTGTGATAAATGTACACATGATCTTGGCTTAAATTTTGGTCAGCAAATCAAGTAAACCACAGAGACATACAGTAATTTTCTCACATTATAATAGTGAACCAAACTGCCAGAATAATTTATGAAAGTTTCATTG
Source organism: Urochloa ruziziensis (assembly GCA_015476505.1). Taxonomy (NCBI): domain Eukaryota; kingdom Viridiplantae; phylum Streptophyta; class Magnoliopsida; order Poales; family Poaceae; genus Urochloa; species Urochloa ruziziensis. The sequence goes on along the minus strand of CM027119.1, from coordinate 37,811,542 downwards.
CTAAAAAGGAGGTTAAATAAGAATAAGTCATTTCTTATAAATGGTTAAAGAACTAAAGACATCACACACACCCTTGCTGTTTTCTGGTGAAATCAAAGATAAATAATATATGTGTACACAATCACCATCGACAAACCCCAAATACTTTAGTGAGTAATTACAACCTTTGTTAAAGAAAGGGAAGATCAGACAAATTTGTCCAGGTGAATGTGTCACTAAATACAACCGGGTTCATCATTGTACAACTGTGATGACTCGACATAAGATCATATTCTTATTGCATATGCATTCGTGTAGAACCTGCCCTCGCTGACGAAGACTACGAGCTGGTTCCCGCTAGAGGAGAAGGCCAAGCTGAAGGCGAGGTGAACGCCGTCCAGGTCGAGCAAGACCCGAACGTTGCTGCCGAAGACTCCCAAGCTAACACTGTGCCCGAAGGCAAGCCCCGGAGCATGACCCATGTTTTGAATACATGCAACTATGTTTGTTAAGTTTGCTTGTGCATTTACGTTCAGGAGTTGAATTGAAACCCTAGTTGCATGATCCTAGGTACCTATGCTATGCAATACTAGTATGATAGGTCGATAGCCGCCCCGCTATAAGGACCCGGTAAAAGTCGAGTGATTTCCTGTCACTCGCGAGATATAGGAATCAACTGCTTTACTTATGTTGGAATCATAAGGAGGACGGGCGGGGATTTTTGTCATGTAGATGCCCCGTCCGTGTATGCTAATGTTGGTTAAGGCCGAATGGTGTGGTACCGACGGTTAAGTTTTTGAAAGTACTAAGCACTTGTCGATTCTATGGGGTCGGTAAGTTTAGTACCTGTTCGGAAGGGGGACGTGGCCTTGTCCTGCTTGCCCTGGGATTTATCCCCCTGTCGCTGACATGTGGCTCAAGACCGAGGCCGGCCGGCTATGGCCGCGAAGTATGACCGGCTAAGGCTTGTGTCCAAGGGGAGTGGGCTTGGATTAACAAAACCCGGAAGACATGGGAACTACCTGGTAGCACTAGCCTTTGGCTGAGTGCGATGATCCGAGTGTTTAGGTCCACCTTGCAAGGTTAAATTCGGTTCGAACTGTCTGTTTCTCACAGCTAATGAGACTACTTAACCCCGCTGCTACATTGAGTAAGAAGTGGAACATGATGACGGAAAGAAACTTGATGCTTGCTTAATTGCTTGCTCCACTTGCTTGGTTAGTACAGGTTGTCTACCTAGAACGGTTAACTCAACTAGAACTTGATGCTAAAATATTGAAAGTAAGGACCCACTATTAGTCGCTTTTTGGCAAAACAAACCCACCAGCCAAAAGCCTTGCATGTCTAGAAGTTGGTGATGTAGCTGTCACCCGACGGTTAAGTCTTGCTGAGTATTAGTATACTCAGCCTTGCTTGTTGAAATGTTTTCAGGTAGGGCTCTTGAGGAGATGGTTGCAGGTCTTACCTGGCCAACCACCCTTCCTCCTGGCTGGACTGTCATGTGGGACGAGGATGCTTCCGAGTGACGTCACGACGGCTTCACATGACGTCATTCCATTCGAATAAATTAGTTGTTTTTTCGCTGCTTTCAGAACTCTGAATAAAAGTTACTTTATGCACTAAACTTGGTTTGTAATAAATTACCTCAAGTGGGACCTATTTAATACTTGTGGATTGTTGTAATCTCTGGGATCCACCTTCGAGTGGGTATTTGTACGACTCGTTTCGATCGAGGTAACTGTTCGTGGTTGCATCGGGCTCGACCCGACAGACTGTCAGATTACTCCGATTTAATTGCGTGACGACCAATGGAAGGTTAACGCACTTAAGCCGGATTAATTTGAGCGATTCTGCCACAGCTGGTATCAGAGCGAAAAGTCGTACACCAGAGGTTCGCACGGTCCCAACACACTTGTTTCAGAATAAAACTTGACCAACTAGTACTTTGTGAAAACTCGTTGGATCGCTAAGGATTAACTAGACCGTGAAGCCCTAGAGGGAATTTCAGGTTGTTTCAGGTGGCTTGTTAATTATGGTATATTTGACTAACTACCCAGCACACCCTTGCCCACGTGTTTTATACGTGCGCTGGTTTCCGTGCCCCGCGTGCACGAAGGGTGATAGGATCTCCATTCCAAGGAACCTATCATTACGGTTGTGTATGAGTCGCCACATGTTTTATATGTGAGCAAGGTCTTGATTATATGGTTCTAGTTCAAATGAGCCTATCATCCTGGTTGTTCGCCATGTTCGAGACATGTGCATGATGCCGCATCACGAGTTGTGCGAAGGGTTGTGTGCTCTATTCAAAGGGAGCGTACTGACCTAGACTAGATGCACTAGTCCATGCAGTGTTGAACGCATGGATACCGTTTTTATAAATGAACGGTAATGAATGGGGACACTTCTGTGGCGTGCTGGCACGGAAGGTTCATGGTTTTCTTGCAGGTACAGTCGTTAGGATTACGATGGTCTGAGTAACGACTAGCTATTATAGGGAGAGACGTATATTGTGCCTCGTCACCGGCAACTAACTACGTACGCCAAGGCTTCTTGGTATTTGTGAGGACGTTTTTAGTTCTTTTGCATCATGCTAATCACCTTAAAAGTTGTTAAGTTAACTAGAGGCAAAAGGAAATAAAAATCGTAAATCCCACAAACTTCCAGAAGTCTGGCAAAACTGTGTTACTTGCTGGTCCGAATTTTTCGGATCACTAAAACATTTCTGATGGCTAGGTACCTTAAATAAAAGTTGTTCATAATTGCATAAGCAAGCTTCTGTAAAAATTTCAAAATTTTTGGATAAGTAAAACTGGAGTTATGACCAAAACAAGAGCTGTCTGTTTGCTGGAAAAATCTTGCGGACAGCCAGTTAAGAACTAAGTGTTTCACCCATCTTAAACTCAAAACCAAAGCAACCTCAGAATATCAAACTTGTGGTTAAAAACCTTAAGAACTGACCTGGTAAAATTTGGGAGCTTTTAGTTGGGTAGTTTCAGAGTTACGCTCGTTTTCCCACCGCTGTCCTGATCTCCTTTCTACTTCCGCACAGTTCTTACTCGGTTCCTTTGATTCCTCTTCTACAGATGGCAGACGCGGCTTACTTTGTGTTTGGCACGGACGGTTTTCTCCACTCCGAGTGCCTCACTTGGGAGGGTTTTCCCTCTATTTTGTGGGATGCTCTGAGCACCGCCGGCATCGCCTCACCACCCCTCTACTCATGCCGCGAGTACCTTGAGGATGGCGTGCTTCGTTGCATCACCAGGGTCTACGTGCCACCACACCCCCACCATCCCGAGTGGCCTTTGTTCGACGCCGAGGTGATAGGCCACAGGTTGACTGACACCGTGGAGTTCGCTGCCCTACGAGTGCTGAATGTCTTTTGTGACTTCCGCCCCGTAGAGGTGATGACTTCCCCACTTGGGTTGCTTCCTACCGCGCAGCCCGACGACCCGGCCTGGTTGGAGCGCCGAGCTCACGTGAGGGCAGTTGTAGAGTGGACTAGTGCTGTTCCTACCGCTGAGGGACTAGCGCGGTATGTGAACACGTTCTCCAGGCTTCTTGCACTACTTCAGGGAGGACTGGCTGACTCGGTTGAGTTCGGCATGGCCTCCTACCGGTCCTTCCGGCAGCTTCAGTATGACTACACCACTCTGATCCTGGAGGCAGCCGACACAGACATGGCCATGGCCAACTTCCAGGCTCAGATTGGTGACTTACTTGGACAGGTCACCGCCATTCAGCAGGAGCGGGAGACTCACTTGGCCCAGATGGCCGAGATGCAGGAGGAGCGTGCTAACCACCTAGGCCAGATCGAGGCGATGCAGGAGGAGATAGACTCGCTAGCATAATGAGCGGGTTGGGCTCGTTGACCGTGTTGGAGAGCTAGAGGACGAGGTCCACGACCTCCACCTTGACGTTGAGGACGCTCACCAGCACATCGGGATACTCCAGCAGCAGGTTCCTCTAGAGCAGGACGTAGAGATGGTCGATGAGGAGGAGGAGGAGCCCATGGAGATAGAGATAGACCCCGAGGAGGTTCAGGGCATGTCCGGCACAGATACCCTTAGTGACTTGCCCCCTCTACCCACGACACCCGGTTCACCTGCCGAGAGTGAGGCTTCGGTCAACAACCTCGACGATTTCTAGATGTTTGGCAGTGTTACTCCTCAGCGTAGCCTACTTTTGGGCAGTGATGTAATAGGCTAGCTTCGAGTTGAGTATGTCTTTTGTGCAGCTTGACCATGATGTAACTTAGGGTATGAGTTGACCCCAGAGTTTGTCCGCTTCGATATGGTTGTAACAGCTAAACTCTGCAGCTGATTGTGATTTGAATTTTTAATGCATGCATTTCTCATTTATGGGCTAAATGATGAATACCAAAGTTCTGAGGAATTTCATAAGGATGATGCTCGCAAAATTTCAGCCCTTTTCGTTAAGAATTGGGGAAGTTATGTACGATTTGGTGAGCCTCGGCCGTTCTGAAAACCGCAAAAACAGAAACGTGGACTTTGAATTTTTTGCCCTAGCTAGAGTGCGAATCAGACCTGGAGCCTAACACGAAAGTTGTAGCTCTCTAAATTCTCTAGCAGCTGGCAACAAATTATAATTTTTGGGCATGTAACCTAGGAGATATGAATTTTCTCCTCTGACAGCCTTGCTGATCAGGAAAACTCTGCAGTGAATGTTTACTAATTTCGCACATGATTGCCTTGTTTACCTGGTATACGAGTTTCAAGATCATGTGGCTGATGGTAAATGATTTTTGCAGATGGTTGACTCAACCCGCCACACCAACTTCACCGCCGGGCAAAATAGTGGCACCCAAGCGAACCAGCCACCGCTGCCGCAGCGCCCGCAAAACCCGATGGAGGCGTTTTTCGTCACCCAAACTGAAATGATGCGGGAGATGCTAGATGTGCAGCGACAGCTGATGCAGCAACGCCCAGGGGGACACCATGATGCTCAGCCCCACGTTGCCCGCTATGAGCACTTCTTGAGCACCCAGCCGCCCACCTTCAGTGAAGCAGCTGACCCGCTCAACGCCGATGCATGGATTCGCTCTATGGAGTCCAAGTTCTCCGTGCTCGCACTGCCATGCTCAGAGGAGAGCAAGGCCAAGTTTGCAGCCCAACTACTCAGAGGACCCGCGCTCATCTGGTGGGAGCAATACCTAGCCACCCATCCTAAGAACACGGTGGTGACTTGGGCAGACTTCAAGACCGCCTTCAGAGCTCACCATATTCCGGAAGGCATGATTGAGAGGAAGTTGAATGAGTTCATGGCATTGACTCAAGGCACTAGGATGGTGTCACAGTATGCACACACCTTCAACAACCTGTGCCAATACGCTGGTACCCATGCTGACTCGGATCAAAAGAAAATGGACCGCTTCCGCAGAGGCCTCAGTGCCAAGCTTAAGGAACGCCTGAACCCTATCCGGACTGCTACCTACAATGAGCTAGTCAACCTAGCCATTACTCAAGAAGATGCCATTGCTGCCCTTAAGGCCGAGAAAAAGAGAAAGGCCCCTATGACTCAGGCTGCTCCCTCAAATCAAAGATTCCGGATCGTTTAGAACACTCCTACCTCCAACCCCCAGAGGCCAGGACAGCAGGGACGTTGGACTATCAGGCCACCCCAGCAGAATTAGAATCGTTTCCCTACTCCCCAGCAGCCCGCTCCCCCACGCCCCAACTACCAAGTTCCCGCTCGTCCAAGCAATGGGAATGCTTGTTTCAAGTGCAGACAGACGGGTCACTATTACAAGGACTGCCCCCAGAACAAACAGCGGAACCAAGGACGGGTGCAGAATCAGGGCAAAGGAAGAAGGCAGACGGTGCAAGTCCGTCAAGGGAGAATCAACTTCACCACTCTCACGGATCTTCCTGAGGAGGCGCCAGTGATGACGGGTACCTTTTCTGTCCACAATCAACCTGCAGTTATACTTTTCGATTCCGGTGCAACTGCATAGTTTTATAAGTGCGAAGTTCAGCGAAAGATGTGGGTTGAATCTTTCTGGTACTACCACCCCTTACTTGATCACCAGTCCGGGTGGAAAAATTTCAACAAACTTAATTGCACAGCAAGTACCCATAATGTTGGGCAGTAAAAATTTTAAGACTCACTTGATAAATGTGAAGTTGGAGGGGATGGATATCATTCTGGGAATGGATTGGATGACTAAACACCGGGTCATACTTGATATTCCCGAAAGAGTAGTGGAAATACACTCACCTCTCTTAGGCCACACCGATCTCTATCTGCCACACAAGGTCTATGCAAGTTCCCATCTATGCTCACTGGCTGAGCTTAGACTTGAGGATATTCCAGTGGTTTGCGAGTTCCCCGACGTCTTTCCGGAAGACTTGCCAGGCATGCCGCCTGACCGGGACATTGAGTTCGTAATTGAGCTGCAACCGGGTACTGCTCCTGTATCCAAGCGACCGTATAGGATGTCACCCATAGAGTTGGCAGAGTTAAAAACGCAATTGCAAGAGTTGCTTGAGAAAGGCTTTATCCGACCTAGCACCTCACCTTGGGGATGTTCGGCCCTCTTTGCTAAAAAGAAGGACAAAAGCTTGAGGTTATGCATGGACTACCGCCCTCTCAATGCAGTGACTGTCAAGAACAAATACCCCTTACCCTGCATTGACATTCTCTTCGATCAATTGGCTGGTGCGAAAGTCTTCTCTAAAATTTATCTCCGTTCGGGGTACCATCAAATCAAGATCCGCCCTTGCGACATTCCTAAAACCACCTTCTCTACTAGGTATGGTTTATATGAGTATCTGGTCATGTCTTTTGGACTCACCAATGCGCCGGCTTACTTTATGTATCTCATGAATTCGGTCTTCATGCCCTATCTTGACAAATTCGTCGTGGTCTTCATCGACGATATTCTGATCTATTCCAAAAATGAGGAAGAACATGCCGCGCACCTTCGCATTGTTCTACAAACACTTAGAGATCATCAGCTCTACGCCAAGTTATCGAAATGCGAATTCTGGCTCCATAGTGTCAAGTTTCTCGGGCACACAATTTCTGATGAAGGCATTTCAGTGGATCCCAGGAAAGTACAAGAGGTCATTGGATTGGGAAACCCCCGCGTCTGTTCACTAGATCCATAGTTTCCTTGGACTAGCAGGGTACTACCGTCGCTTTATTCCTGACTTCTCCAAGATAGCTAAGCCTATGACTGAACTACTCAAGAAGGGAGCCAAGTTCAAGTGGACGGAGAAATGTGAAGAGGCTTTTCACACCTTGAGACGACTACTTACTTCGGCCCCCGTTCTGGCACAGCCTGACAACACGAAGCCTTATGACATCTACTGCGATGCTTCAGGCACCGGGTTAGGATGTGTTCTCATGCAGGATAACAGGTCATTGCTTATGCTTCCCGAGCCCTTCGCCCACATGAGCTGAATTACCCTACTCACGATCTCGAATTAGTAGCCGTGATCCATGCTCTAAAACTTTGGAGACACCACCTCATGGGAGCACAATGTAAAGTGTACACCGATCACAAAAGTCTCAAGTACATCCTTACGCAGTCAGATCTGAATATGAGGCAACGTAGATGGTTGGAGTTGGTCAAAGATTATGACTTGGAAATACTTTATCATCCGGGAAAAGCCAATGTTGTAGCAGATGCGTTGAGTCGGAAGGCACATTGCAACTGTCTCACCACAGACACCTATAGCCAGACCCTATGTGCTGAGATGAGGAAGCTTAGCTTGGAGATTGTTCCTCACGGTTCACTCAGTAACATTTCCTTAGAACCAACTCTCTACGACAAAATCGCTGCCGCTCAATCTCAAGATAAATGCATTAAGATCATCAAAGAAAGGCTTTCTGCAGGAGATGAGAAGTATCGCTGTTTCAGATTAGATCAGAAAGGGGTCGTACATTTTGGGGAACGTCTAGTAGTACCTAAAAATCCGGAGCTCCGAAAGGATATTTTGGATGAGGCTCACGTCTCTAAATTTTCCATTCACCCGGGGAGCAGCAAAATGTACCAAGATTTGAAACAAAACTTCTGGTGGTCAAGGATGAAGAGGGACGTGGCTAAGTATGTCTCAGAATGTGACACGTGCCAGCGAGTTAAGGCTAGTCATCTTCAGGTGGCTGGGACATTACAACCTCTTCCGATACCCTCTTGGAAGTGGGACGACATAAGCATGGATTTTATCGTTGGATTGCCTCTTACCTCTCAAAAACATGATTCCATCTGGGTCATCGTGGACCGACTCACGAAAACTGCTCATTTCATTCCGGTATGCACTACTTACCGTGCCGACCAATATGCCGATATCTACTTCGAGCAAATCCTTCGTTTGCACGGAACCCCCAAGACCATCATATCAGATAGTGGTCCTCAGTTTATGTCTCGATTTTGGCAAAGGTTGCAAGACTCCTTGGGAACCAAATTAATCCATAGTTCTGCGTATCACCCTCAGACGGATGGTCAAACTGAGCGAGTAAATCAAATAGTCGAAGACATGTTGAGAGCTTGTGTCATACACTATGATAAGAATTGGGATAAGTGTTTGCCACTCGCTGAGTTTTCTTACAATAATAGCTACCAAGCCAGCTTAAAGATGGCACCGTTTGAGGCACTTTACAGCAGAAGATGTCGAACTCCGTTGAGTTGGTCGCAGCCGGGGGAGAGACAAGTCTTTGGAACCGACCTAGTGGCTGAGGCAGAGGAGAAAGTGAAAGTGATTCAGGCTAACTTGAAGGCTGCCCAATCCCGGCAGAAGAGTTATTTTGATAAAAGAAAGAAGCCCCTACAGTTCTTTGTGGGAGAACACATTTACCTTCGAGTCTCACCCACTAAGGGAGTGCTGAGGTTCGGGGTAAAAGGAAAATTGGCACCTCGTTACATTGGGCCCTATGAGATCATAGAAGTCTGTGGACCGGTAGCATACCGAGGTACAACTCCCGAGAGGCTGTCAGCTGTCCACAATGTTTTCCACGTATCTCAACTTAAGAAGTGCGTTCGAGTTCCCGAGGTTGAGATTGTCGATCAAGACTTGGCATGGGTGGAACCCGACCTGGCTCTCGTGGAACACCCTCTCCGAATCCTCGACCGCAAAGAAAGAGGAACGAGAAGAAAGATCGTTAAAATGTACAAGATACAGTGGAATCATCACACGGAGGAAGAAGCCACATGGGAGACGGAGAGTTATCTGAACACCAAGTTTCCGGGTTTCCTTCTTCTACATGATCGTAAGCATTCTTGCACACACTAGTTCTTTCTACACTCGAATCTCGGGTCGAGATTCTGTTTAAGGGGGGTAGGCTGTGACAATCTAGGTGTTTAGTTAACTTAATCACCTGCTTAACCACTTGACCTAAGTTGATTAAGAGTACCTTGGCCCCACCTAGATGTTCACTTAAGAAAAGTTCACCCAAAACCCTTTTAAACTCGGTGAACTTTTGACCTTTGCTGATTGGCATGGCTTGTTTTCAAAATTCCTTTAAGAACTACAAAAATGTGCCAATATGAAAGTTGTTCATCTTTTCATGGGACACAACTTTGTCAATATGGCCCTAGGAGAGCTCTTGAGTGCTTCAGCCCCAAAAACCCTAGTCAAAGCCAGCCAAACCCCAAAAGTTCACGGCCGGCTGACACAGAAGTTCACCGATTTTCTCCTCAGTTTTCCCTCGAATCCATACACTTTTTCATAGGTCAACCTTTACAAAAGTTGTAGCTGGTAACCTGGAACACAACTTTGCTTTTTGGAGATTTTGAACTTCAGTTCAAAATTTCGGAGAAAATTTGGTTTGAATGGACGCACGGCAGGTGTTCGACGTAATGCCGGCGCTCTCCGGCGCCGCGCGTTCCCGCGCCCGACAGCGCCGCCACGCGGCGGCCGGCCTCTGACACGGACGCCGAGGCCGCGCCCGTGACATAAATGTGCCGCACGCTGTCCCCCGCTGTCCGCCCGATAGAGCCGCTCTGTCCCCCCGCGCCGTTCCGACCGGACGCGACGGGCGTCCGGCGCGCGCCACGTGGTCGCCGTCGACCCGCCGGCGGGCTGCTGCGCCGCTGCCCCGACCAAGGCCGGCGACAGGTCACCGTGGGCCCCAGCACCTTGCCAACCCGCGCACGAGCTCGCCTCGACCGGCCACCGACCGCCACGCCCAGCGCCGCCCCGCCGCGACAGGCCGCCGATCGGCGAGCCATGTCCGCCGCGGCTGCCCAGCTATGCGCCGCCCAAACCTCCGCGTGGCTGCTTCGTTGCTCCGAGCCGCGGTCCGAGCCTCGCCTCGACCGCCTATAAAAGCCCCCGCACCCCCCTGCCCACGAGCCCCCTTCGCCGCTCGCCATTGCCGCCGCCAGGCTGCCGCTTCGCCGCTCTCCGCCGTGCGCGCTGATCCGCTGCCGTCCATCGCCACCAGCGCTCGCCCACGCCCTTGCTCCAGCTTCCCAGAGCCCCAGCTGCCCCTCTCCGCCACTGCCATCGCCGGCATTGGGCCAGACAGAGCCGCCGCCGTGCCGCTCCGCCGCCCGCCGCCGTCGCTCCACCTCCGGCCAAGCTCCTGCACCGGATCCACTCGAGGTGAGGCGGTGAGCACCCCTGACATGTTCTCGTTGAGCCCCGTGGCCCCACATCGCCGGAATCTGGCCAACTCGCCGCCGGCCATGGCCCAGGGACCACATTGCAAAGCCACAAATCTTTCTAGGGGCCTTATCGCAAGTTTCCAGGGGCTAATCTGTAAATAGATTGTTCAGATCTAGGATTCAAATCCTGAAACTTTAAAAATGGATTAAAAATCGTAGAAAAAATAGAAAAATGCAAACTCAATTTTGTCGTACTCCTGGTGCTGTGTTCTACCTTTCCTAGAAAGCATATATAGGTGTTTTCTGCCTTCGTTTTTGAATTAGATTCAAATCTGTTCAAACTCTAATTTGTGCTCAGTTTGAAATCCATTGACTTGTTTGTGCTGGTTTTTGAGTATGTTGTAGCTGATGAAGGTTCTAGGCTGCTGTAGAAAGTTCGCATAAAGTTACAAACTAGAATTTGAGTTATTAATTGTTTAGGCTGGCAGTGCACGATTGGTTCAACACTTTTAATAATTAGTCTGTGAAGCTTCTGAGCTCAATCTTTTTGCAGGAGTCTTGTGGTAACTTTGTGCATATCTGGTAGAAGTTAGAGCTTAGTTTGAGCTGGCTAGCATGCACTTTTTATTCATACCAGTTTAAACTTAGTAAATTCAAACAGCAGGATGTTTTGATCTTTTGAAGCTATCCCTTGGCATGTGAGCTTGGTTAGGCTAGGGTAGGCTCTGGAAAACTTCTAAGGACCTTTTGATGATAGTGTGATTTATTAGGATTTATTCTTGATGATAGTGTGCTGTTCTTGTTTATTTTGTTGTGATAAATGTACACATGATCTTGGCTTAAATTTTGGTCAGCAAATCAAGTAAACCACAGAGAGCATACAGTAATTTTCTCACATTATAATAGTGAACCAAACTGCCAGAATAATTAATGAAATTTTCATTGCTAAAAAGGAGGTTAAATCAGAATAAGTCATTTCTTATAAATGGTTAAAGAACTAAAGACATCACACAAACACCCTTGCTGTTTTGTGGTGAAATCAAAGATAAATAATATATGTGTACACAATCACCATCGATAAACCCCAAATACTTTAGTGAGTAATTACAACCTTTGTTAAAGAAAGGGAAGATTAGACAAATTTGTCCAGGTGAATGTGTCACTAAATACAACCGGGTTCATCATTGTACAACTGTGATGACTCGACATAAGATCATATTCTTATTGCATATGCATTCGTGTAGAACCTGCCCTCGCTGACGGAGACTACGAGCTGGTCCCCGCTGGAGGAGAAGGCCAAGCTGAAGGCGAGGTGAACGCCGTCCAGGTCGAGCAAGACCCGAACGTTGCTGCCGAAGACTCCCAAGCTGACACTGTGCCCGAAGGCAAGCCCCAGAGCATGACCCATGTTTTGAATACATGCAACTATGTTTGTTAAGTTTGCTTGTGCATTTACGTTCAGGAGTTGAATTGAAACCCTAGTTGCATGATCCTAGGTACCTATGCTATGTAATACTAGTATGATAGGTCGATAGCCGCCCCGCTATAAGGACCCGGTAAAAGTCGAGTGATTTCCTGTCACTCGCGAGATATAGGAATCAACTGCTTTACTTATGTTGGAATCATAAGGAGGACGGGCAGGGATTTTTGTCATGTAGATGCCCCGTCCGTGTATGCTAATGTTGGTTAAGGCTGAATGGTGTGGTGCCTACGGTTAAGTTTTTGAAAGTACTAAGCACTTGTCGATTCTATGGGGTCGGTAAGTTTAGTACCTGTTCGGAAGGGGGCGTGGCCTTGTCCTGCTTGCCCTGGGATTTATCCCCTGTCGCTGACACATGGCTCAAGACCAAGGCCGGGCGGCTACAGCTGCGAAGTATGACCGGCTAAGGCTTGTGTCCAAGGGGAGTGGGCTCGGATTAACAAACCTGGAAGGCATGGGAACTACCTGGTAGCGCTAGCCTTTGGCTGAGTGCGATGATCCGAGTGTTTAGGTCCACCTTGCAAGGTTAAAATCGGTTCGAACTGTCTGTTTCTCGCAGCTAATGAGACTACTTAACCCCGCTGCTACATTGAGTAAGAAGTGGAACATGATGATGGAAAGAAACTTGATGCTTGCTTAATTGCTTGCTCCACTTGCTTGGTTAGTACAGGTTGCCTACCTAGAACGGTTAACTCAACTAGAACTTGATGCTAAAATATTGAAAGTAAGGACCCACTATTAATCGCTTTTTGGCAAAACAAACCCACCAGCCAAAAGCCTTGCATGTCTAGAAGTTGGTGATGTAGCTGTCACCCGACGGTTAAGTCTTGCAGAGTATTAGTATACTCAGCCTGGCTTGTTGAAATGTTTTCAGGTAGGGCTCTTGAGGAGATGGTTGCAGGTCTTACCTGGCCAACCACCCTTCCTCCTGGCTGGACTGTCATGTGGGACGAGGATGCTTCCGAGTGACGTCACGACGGCTTCACATGACGTCATTCCATTCGAATAAATTAGTTGTTTTTCCGCTGCTTTCAAAACTCTGAATAACAGTTACTTTATGCATTGAACTTGGTTTGTAATAAATTACCTCAAGTGGGACCTATTTAATACTTGTGGATTGTTGTAATCTCTGGGATCCACCTTCGAGTGGATATTTGTACGACTCGTTTCGATCGAGGTAACTGTTCGTGGTTGCATCGGGCTCGACCCGACAGACTGTCAGATTACTCCGATTTAATTGTGTGATGACCAATGGAAGGTTAACGCACTTAAGCCGGATTAATTTGAGCGGTTCTGCCACACCACCCAATCGCCGTCCTTTCTGGATCTGACGTCCACCCTGCGCACCGCTTGCTTTCCTCGAAAAGTCCTGTGTTCCCCTCCTACCCCTTCCCTTCCCCTCTCATTCCTTTCTTATCCACTCTTCTGCCTAAGTGGCGAGCGGCGCAAGCGGAGATGGAGAGGCGACGAGATTTCAAGCAGTGTGGCGCCGCCTCGGCTGGTCCTGTCCTTGGCGTCGAGGAGGGGGATGCCCTTGCCAGCGTGCGGAGGTGGCGACCACTCGACCCGCGCGGAGTCGGCGACGAGGTCGCATGCGTAAGCGGCGCGCGTGGATTGGGGGACGAGGCCGGGCTTGGAGACGGCGACGAGGTGGGGCTCGGAGAAGGCGATGCGGCGGCGCGCGGATTCGGGGACGAGGCCGGGCTTGGAGATGGCGACGTGGTGGGGCTCGGAGAAGGCGATGTGGTGGCGCGCGGAGCCAGCTTCCTCTTCGTCGACGAAATGGATCCGCCCGCGGTTTGATTCAAGTCGAGATGTCGGCTTTGGCTTTGAGTTCCAGGTACATTATCCCCAGTTCCTCCCTCATTCCCCCGTTGTCTTGCTCTAGATCTATGATCTGATCATGCATGCTGTGTTATTTAGATGTGGCTTGGTTTGTCACTGCATTATCAGATCCATTTCATTAGCATTAGCATGTAATCTGTCAATGGGGTCTCATCTAGGGTTAGGGCTTAGTTTAAAATATGCATTCCTCTTGTCCTGTTGTATGTTTAGTTTACAATATATTTTGGTCCTTTTGGCCTCTGTATATATAAACACTTGTATATCATAATGATTACCTTGTGCCTACCATTTTGGTTATAGTTGCTGTATGACATTGTACGGGTAGCTAATTATGTTAGATTCTTATCAGACTCTGAATAGTGTAGCTCTTTGCTGCTTTTGTTGGAGTACTGCAGGAAGCTCTACCTCTATCCTATAGGATTAAAGGTAGTCAGACACATTTCTATGTGAACAGTTAAGTAACTACTGATTTGTTCACATGGGATTAGGAGTAACAAATTGTTTTGTACATGGAATAAAAAGTAACATGTCCCTTTAGCTCATATACATACAAAGTAACAAATGACTTTGGGATTGAGTTGCCAAATTTTGGCTTGGCAAGTGGGATGGAGTTGCTTAGATAATACTTACTATACATTCTTTTAGGGAAAAGTTATAGAACACCTGGGTGTTTTGTTGCGAAGCCAACACACGAATTTTGTGGCCCTTAGATCTGAGCTGCTATTTAAGCCATGAACTGCCTTGTGTTCCTGAGCACTCCCTACTACTTCAAGCTCATCTCTTTGTTTTACCCTTGCTGTTTTGAAGATTTTTCATCTGCCGGGTTTCTGAGAAACCCTTAGAATTTGTAATATGATTGATTATAGAAAAAAATCTTCTCATCTTATTTGTTCTCTTTCTTTTAGTCTGTTGTATTCTAATTTGTCATCTTTCTACTGATTGCAATTTGGTTGACTATAGTAAATAATCTTTGGGGCTTATTTTATTCTGCTTTTTCTATGACTTTGACAGTAACTAACAGTAACGCTGCTGCTTGCTCAGATCTTGGTGTTGCCGCTCGCTTAGATCCAATGCTATTTTCCTTGGGCACCCATTTTCCTTCTATGTGTTTTGTCTACGGTAGTAGGGAGTTACTGTCAAATTTTGCTAAAGGCGTTTTATGATTAGTGGATCATAGGTTGGCAACTCAAAAATCAACACGATGTATGCTTATTGCTGGTTTTTCCCCCTGAATTTCTGTAGTTCTGAATATGCACTGAATGGGATGAATGTCATAAATCCGTGTATGCTTGTTAATTGAAATACAGTTTTGTATCTGAAGAATGATGTGGCTCACAAGTTTACATCCATGGATGGCCTGAAACTAGTTCAAACTGCGAGTGTTTGCATTACTTCATATTTAGTGGGCGCTCAACTTACATTGTCGTGGGAATGGTTGCTCTGTCCTTTCTCAGTGAGAGATGCAGCATCTGCATAGTAGTTTTACTTGCAGCACTACTATCGCAGGCTTTTAGCAGTTTCTATGTTCATGACCATGCTTATTCTTGCCTTTGTAACTGCAACATTGTTTGGATCGTGCCTGCAGCGGCTGATCAGTTGATATTCCCCGATGTGGATAAGGAGACGGAAGAGCCAGCAAAGGAAGGCGTACTCCTATGATCTCCTCGCAACTAATCGCTTCAAAAGCATCACAAATTCATCCCAGATTTGATGGCACGAGGATTGTTTGATTCATTTTCTCTATGTTCAGATAGGTTTAGAGAACCGGAATTAAGTCATAGTCATGCTAGTTTCAGGTTGAAGCAGTTTTGGTTTTGGTCTTGAAGCATTTGATAGCATAAGATACTGATGTTGAAGCAATACTCAAAACCAGGAGAAATGAGGAAAAAGCTGGAGGAAGAGAAGGGGATCATAATTCATTTTGTTATAGGTTACAGGTGTGCAACATCTCTCTTTTCTCTGTAGATTCCATAGGATTTTCTCCATTAACTTTCATAGATTGTTGATCCTGTGTGAGGACCCGGTGTGTCCGAGGACCGGTGGATGGTCGCTTCCTGGTGTGATGAGTGATTGACAACGTGGTGTGGATTGACGTTTCCCTTGGCTCAAGTATTGCAGGTGTAGAATGCGGCTTGGTTGCATTGGTGCAGGTGAAGAACAGGCGCGAAAGGTCTTAGCCATGGCGGCCTCCGAGGAGCGGGGAGACAAGTAGGCTTGGTTCGAGGGACCCGGTGGCCGGTGGATCAAGTGCGGTTCATATGCTGGCAAGAACGAGCAAGGGGACGTGGTTCCGGTGCGAGGTAGCGGCTCACAACCGAAGCTCGTACGCGGACGAGAAGCCGGCGCAAGGTGGCGGCTAACAACGGAAGTTTGCGCGCGGGGTTTGGTGATTTGGCCACAAAATCATCGGTGGACGGTTTCCCTTGGTTTGGGCCTCAAAACCAAGGACCGAGGACTCGACGTGGCGGAGATGGGCTGCTGGGCCGTGTGTGGCTGGCAGGGGCGGTTTAACCGCCCCCCCTGGGCTGCCCAAACCCGACGTCGAGGAGCTTCGATCCGGAGGACACGCGGCGTGACTGCAAGGCTTGCGTCGGAGGGAAGCTAGCTTGCAGTGGAAGGTGCCCGAGCCGGAAAATATCTGAAGATCAAATGTCAAATTTGCCCCTGAGGGGTATGTATCACTTAGGGGTAGTTTAGTCTTTAGAGCACCACCACTTGGACTACTAATAGCCCCTCCCAGGGCTGGTGGCTGTTATCTCTTTGGTTATCCTTTAGTTATCTCTTTAGTTTTTCCTTTGAACTAGTTTTCCCCTTCATCCCCTCCACCTAGAACAACTTCGAATCATTCCTAGTTTGTATAGGTGAATTCATGGTTATGTGATTGAGTTTGTGCTGCTCATCTTTGTGCCATGATTTGATTTCCCGAGCTCCCTTTTCTTTTTCTATTTTCGTGGGTATTTTCGGAGCTATTTTTGAGGGATTTTCGTTCTTCTCTTCCTAGGGCGTTTTCTCTCGGATTTTTTTGGGGGATTCACGTATGAGTGCCTTGTGCCTCTTTTGCTGGTGATCCTTTGCCCCCAAACGCCGGGAATCACTCTGGATTTGAGATTTTCGGGATGAACTTGAGGTCATGGTGTTCTTCACGAGATCTGAGATTCTGGGAGTTGTACTGAGTTAGAGGCCGAGATCTTTTGGGAAAACACTCCACTGGAGGTCTAGATCATCTGACCAAAATCTCGCCTCAAGAGCTCAAGCGGTTTGGGAGATCCACTTTTGGTTTGACTTTTTCCCGAGCTTCCCAGGCTAGGGCGGTTTAACCGCCCCCCTGACCCGGTTTAACCGCCCCCCCCTGGGGTGTGTTGGATCGAGTCTTGTTTCGGGCCGTTTTGCGTTCGTTTCGATCGATTCGAGTTCCGCTGCGTATTTCTTGTTCCTAGGGTCAGTAGCTTGACAGTGGCTACGTGATCTTGGCAAGATCGCTCTCGGAGGTTTCGGAGTTGGTTTGGGAAAATAGCCGGATCGGTTGGAAAGAATTTTTATCGGCTCCCATTCACTCCCCCCCTCTCTGGTCGCCGTTTCGGTCCTTCACTGTGCACGTCACATGCTTTCACATTGACATTTCACTTTCATAGATTGTTATTGGCTAAGTTTATGCAATTTGGCACCTAATCCTTTGAAAATGCCTCCTCTAAATTGTTCAGATTAGGCCTCCCAGTTTCGATACATGTAGGAAGTTACTGTATAATATAGTATGTCAATTTGGTTTGAGTCTCTCCATGTTTAATTTTACCATAATACAGGTTGGGGCTCTTGCTCGTGTTGGGCTGTTTGCTCTTGTTCATATCGTTGTCCCCCGGGCAACATTGGTCATCCCTCGGTTTGTGTAGATTAGGCCTGTTAGGTGTAGATTAGGCCTGTTAGGTGTGTTGAGTAATCCAAAAAAAAAGTAAATCTTTCCGGTTGATCAAGTTTAAGTCTGACAGTTTGTTACGTGTTTTGGACTTTAGGAGATAGATCAATTAGAGTTACTCATTCTCAACAGGTTGTGTCCTGTTTCTTACGGCCATGATGTCCATTAGTTTAGGCAATTTAGGGCATGTTTTACCTTCTATAAATAAGAGGATGGCATGAACAAAATATAATGGCAAAATTAGGTGCAGGACACTCGAAAAGGGTGGTCTTTGCTACAACACATCCACAATTCTTGTCTTTGCCCAAACACACTCAAATTCTTTGGTAATTGGCTCCAGGACACTACACCTCTTATTATAATCATGTTTAATGGAATGGTACGCGAAAAGACAAAACTACACTTGCCTATTATCTTCTTTCCCTGCTGCCGAACGGGGATGGCCAAAACGGATCGGGAGACCGTCCCTGGCCGTTCGCCGTTCCTGCTGCTGCTCCCGTCCGGCCATCTCCTGCTGCTGCGCCGCCCTGCTCCAGGCGCATGGCCACCCCCTTCGACCTTCGCTAGCGGCCGGAGCCTGGGCTTGTTCCCTCGTGGGCGGCGGCATGTAACAGCCGCGGCGCCCGCTCGTGGCAGGGCGGGGGGCGCCAGCTTGTGGAAGGAGATGAGGAACCTCCTTCACAATTCTTCAATGATATTTTCCCAGAGAACCTCGCCGATCTATCATGAGTTCCTGACAGGTAAGATTCTTGTCATTTTTCTCTTGAGTTAGGCTAACTGTAAGCTTGATTTTGCAAAGTAAATCATCCCTTGTTCATCCTGTTCATCTTTGTGCCCCTGTATGTATAGCTGTAGCATGGATTCCAATGTCACAGTAGTGCCATCTAGTAGTGCTACTAATCCATTACAGGAACAACCATCACTCGATGAACCATTGTAAGCTTTTAACTCAAACTTGAAAGATATTTTATGTTACAGACCACTAACATGCATATCTAAACAATTTGCTGTAGCAAAATCCATCTACAACAAATAGAGCTATCACTCCTGTGCAACATCTCTCTTTTCTCTGTAGATTCCATAGGATTTTCTCCATTAACTTTCATAGATTGTTGATCCTGTGTGAGGACCCGGTGTGTCCGAGGACCGGTGGATGGTCGCTTTCTGGTGTGATGAGTGATTGACAACGTAGTGTGGATTGACGTTTCCCTTGGCTCAAGTATTGCAGGTGTAGAATGCGGCTTGGTTGCATTGGTGCAGGTGAAGAACAGGCGCGAAAGGTCTTAGCCATGGCGGCCTCCGAGGAGCGGAGAGACAAGTAGGCTTGGTTCGAGGGACCCGGTGGCCGGTGGATCAAGTGCGGTTCACATGCTGGCAAGAACGAGCAAGGGGACGTGGTTCCGGTGTGAGGTAGCGGCTCACAACCGAAGCTCGTACGCGGACGACAAGCCGGCGCAAGGTGGCGGCTAACAACCGAAGTTTGCGCGCGGGGTTTGGTGATTTGGCCACAAAATCATCGGTGGACAGTTTCCCTTGGTTTGGGCCTCAAAACCAAGGACCGAGGACTCAACGTGGCGGAGATGGGCTGCTGGGCCGTGTGTGGCTGAAGTTCATTTTTGCTGAGATGAAGTTCATTTTTGCTTATCCTTTCAAAGCTTATCCTTTGATGATTTTGGTGAGATGAAGTTCATTTTTGCTTGAACAATCCATGGTTAGGACTTTGCTCATGTGGTGACATTTTTGATAAAACTACACAATTTGCTCATGGCTTTGTCAATTGGATATATGTCTTCACCTTCTTGATGGCAATGCCCGTGTGACATGATGAACTATCTTGTTTGCCTCTTCTCTAACTTGTAGCATTTTGTATTGCTCATTGTATATTTGAGAAGCTTGTAGTTGCATTTTGTACATTTTTCCTTGATTAGTGCATTGTCAACAAGGGGGAGAATTTCTGGAGCATTTTGCTAGGGGGAGATGTTGCTGAATCTTTGAAGGACCGAAACGGCGACCAGAGAGGGGGGGAGTGAATGGGAGCCGATAAAAAATCTTTCCAACCGATCCGGCTATTCTCCCAAAACAACTCCGAAACCTCCGAGAGCAATCTTGCCAAGATCACGTAGCTACTGTCAAGCTACTACCCTAGGAACAAGAAACGAGCAGCGGAACTCGAACCAATCGAAACGAACAACAAAACGACCCGAAACGCGGCTCGATCTAACACACCCAGAGGGGGGCGGTTAAACCGGCCAGGGGGGCGGTTAAACCGCCCGGGCCTGGTGGCTCGGGAAAAAGTCAAAACAAAAGTGGATCTCCCAAACCGCTTGAGCTCTTGAGGCGAGATTTTGGTCAGATGATCTAGACCTCCAGTGGAGTGTTTTCCCAAAAGATCTCGGCCTCTAACTCAGTACAACTCCCGGAATCGCAGATCTCGCGAAGAACACCATGACCTCGAGTTCATCCCGAAAATCTCAAATCCAGAGCGATTCTCGGCGTTTGGGGGCAAAGGATCACCAGCAAAAGAGGCACAAGGCACTCATACGTGAATCCCCCAAAGAAATCCGAGAGAAAACGCCCTAGAACAAGAAGAACGAAAATCCCCCAAAAATAGCTCCGAAAATACCCACGAAAATAGAAAAAGGAAAGGGAGCTCGGGAAATCAAATCATGGCACAAAGATGAGCAGCACAAACTCCATCACATAACCATGAATTCACCTATACAAACTAGGAATGATTCGAAGTAGTTCTAGGTGGAGGGGATGAAGGGAAAACAAGTTCAAAGTAAAACCTAAAGAGATAACTAGAGAGATGACAGCCACCAGCCCTGAAGGGGCCTATTAGTAGTCCAAGTGGTGGTGTCCTAAAGACTAAACTACCCCTAAGTGATACATACCCCTCAGGGGCAAATTTGACATTTTGATCTCAGATATTTTCCGGCTCGGGCACCTTCCACTGCAAGCTAGCTTCCCTCCGACGCAAGCCTTGCAGTCACGCCGCGTGTCCTCCGGATCGAAGCTCCTCGACGCCGTTCTTGGGCCAGCCCAGGGGGGGGCGGTTAAACCGGCCCTGGGGGGCGGTTAAACCGCCCCTGTCAGCCCACACAGGCCCAGCTGCCCAAGTTCGCCTCGTCGAGTCCTCGGTCCTTGGTTTTGAGGCCCAAACCAAGGGAAACCGTCCACCGATGATTTTGTGGCCAAATCACCAAACCCCGCGCGCAAACTTCGGTTGTTAGCCGCCACCTTGCGCCGGCTTCTCGTCCGCGTACGAGCTTCGGTTGTGAGCCGCTACCTCGCACCGGAACCACGTCCCCTTGCTCGTTCTTGCCAGCATGTGAACCGCACTTGATCCACCGGCCATCGGGTCCCTCGAACCAAGCCTACTTGTCTCTCCGCTCCTCGGAGGCCGCCATGGCTAAGACCTTTCGCGCCTGTTCTTCACCTGCACCAATGCAACCAAGCCGCATTCTACACCTGCAATACTTGAGCCAAGGGAAACGTCAATCCACACCACGTTGTCAATCACTCATCACACCAGGAAGCGACCATCCACCGGTCCTCGGACACACTGGGTCCTCAATCTCCCCCTTGATGAGTGCATTGACAACACACACATAGTAACCAATTGATATGAAGAAAATATAAAAGAAATCGAAAACAAGACTCAAGCAAGTGACTAAAAGCAAGAACAAGCCGAGAACAAAGTCACTCTGCAAGAGAAAGCTCCAGAAACGCCGACCCTTCAAGAAGAAGCGAAAGGGCTCAACACCATCGGCAAAAGAGCAAAAGCACAAAGCACAAATTCAAACTTCAAATCCTCCAACTCACTTTTCAGGACTCTCAAAGCACTCCCCCTGCAAAGATGCAACTCCCCCTGAACAAGTGAACTTGTGCGTGCGAAAAACACTCGAAAATGGCTCAAACCATCACAAACTTTGTGCACTCAGCACAGGGGCGGTTAAACCGCCCAGGGGGGGCGGTTAAACCGCCCCTGGCAGATGACCAAAGTGGAAAAGGCCAAAATTTCACAAAACAACTCGCAACGATGCCGTTCCAACTTGAAAACCTTCCAAATATGCCCAGCAAGATATTCCAATGATCAAACTCTCAGAAACTTCGCAAATTTTCAGAAAACCTCATTTGGGCAAAACTTTCAACCTCTCACACAATTTCGACAAATTCTAGAGCAAAAGCTTTCTTCTAAATTCAGCAGCGACTCCCCCTTGCCAAATGCTCCAGAAATTCTCCCCCTTGTTGACAATGCACACATCAAGGCAAAATGTACAAAATGCAACTACAAGCTTCTCAAATATACAATGAGCAATACAAAATGCTACAAGTTAGAGAAGAGGCATACAAGCTAGTTCATCATGTCACACGGGCATTGCCATCAAGAAGGTGAAGACATATATCCAATTGACAAAGCCATGAGCAAATTGTGGATTTTATCAAAAATGTCACCGCATGAGCAAAGTCCTAACCATGGATTGTTTAAGCAAAAATAAGCTTCATCTCACCAAAATCATGAAAGGACAAGCATTCTTGACAAAAGATCATCATAAACGCCCAAGTTCTACCTCATGTCATGTCAAAGCACGGAGCCATGTGTTCACTTCTCATGGGAGACTTCTCCGGCAAACAACATGCAACCGCTTAGCACCCATGTGTGCAAGTGTGTGCAATGGTGAAAGCATAGAGACATGAGCATAATTTTCTGCAAATATATCTTTTTCTCAACTTTCTTCTTTCATGCATAGACATCTCATTTTTCAAGTTTTTCAAATGAAGCATGGTACATGAAATGTCTTTGCGACAGAAAGAAGCTTATGCTCCTCCACAAGATAAAGCATGGGCTAAACATTTACAATGACAAAGGTCTTTGACCCAATTGAAAAGAATATCACACCCTAACATGATCTTAAGCAAGATATAGCCATTTCGGCTCAAACAAGACATGCAAAGGCATTACTCATGGGTGTAGAAGTTTAAGTTCAGTTTGTCATTTTAGTTCAAAAAGAGACTATCTCAACAGAATATATATCAAAACCATCAAGAGCATAGCCATCCATACAAGCTATCCCTAGCCAGCCTGCCTAAACTCTAAAATGTAGCAAGTTGTACCAATCACTGCATATAGGAGAAGCTCATCCTAAGATATGATACAAAAGATGAAATCAAGATACAAAAGCAAGAAAAAATATACATCAAGATACAAAGATGGTACACAAATATACATATGCTACAAGAGAAGCCTCCAAAACTCAGCTCAGTAAACTGCACACACACCAAGTTCTCCTCGCAAGCGGGTGAAGGTAACTTGGTCAAGTGGCTTAGTGAAAATGTCTGCAAGCTGGTTTTGGGTAGAAACATGGGCAAGCTCAATATCACCTTTCTCTACATGATCTCTCAGAAAGTGGTACCTCACTTCTATGTGTTTGGTTTTGGAATGAAGCACGGGATTTTTGGCTACGCTTATGGCACTGGTGCTATCACAAAGAAGTGGAACATGGGACATGTCTAAGCCAAAATCTCTCAAGGTGTATGTGATCCAAAGCAACTGAGAACAACAGCTAGCAGCAGCAACATACTCGGCTTCAGTGGTGGATTGGGCTACGCTAGACTGCTTGCGAGAAGACCAAGACACAAGAGACGATCCAAGAAACTGACACTGACCAGAAGTAGACTTGCGATCAACACGACATCCAGCAAAATCCGCATCAGAAAAACCATGAAGTGCAAGAGTGGAATCGGCAGAATACCAAAGACCCAGCTCAGGAGTAAACTTGAGATACCTGAAAATCCTCTTGACGGCCTGACGATGTGAAGTCCTCGGTGAAGCCTGAAAACGAGCGCACAGACACACGCTGAACTGTATGTCCGGCCTCGTCGCCGTCAAGTAGAGGAGGGAGCCGATCATGCTCCGGTACTCCTTCTGGTCCACTGGTTCTCCGTCCTCATCCGCATCCAAAGCTGTAGTCGTACTCATCGGCGTAGTCATCGGCTTGGAGTCGCTCATGTCGAATTTCTTGAGAATGTCCTTGGTGTACTTGCTTTGGTGCACAAACGTCCCATCCTTGGTTTGCTTGATCTGCAGCCCGAGAAAGAACTGCAACTCTCCCATCATCGACATCTCAAATTCCCTGCTCATATCATCTGCAAACTTGGCAACAAGATCATGAGAAGAGCCACCAAAAATGATATCATCCACGTAAATCTGAACGATTAAAAGATCTTTGCCATTTCTCAGCAAGAAGAGCGTCTTATCAACCTTCCCCATCACAAACCCCTTGCTAAGCAAGAACCCTCTCAATCTACCATACCACGCTCTGGGTGCTTGCTTTAGGCCATATAAAGCTCGGTGGAGTTTGTACACTCGGTGTGGGTATCTCTCACTCTCAAAACCCGGGGGCTGCCTCACATACACTTCTTCCTCGATCACCCCATTCAAGAAGGCACTCTTCACATCCATTTGGTACAATTTGAACCCTTTAGCAACTGCAAATGCTAGAAGGATCCGAATTGCCTCCAAACGGGCAACAGGAGCAAATGTCTCCTCATAATCTATCCCCTCCTGCTGCGAAAACCCCTGAGCAACCAACCTCGCTTTGTTTCTCACAATCTCACCACTCTCATCCCTCTTGTTCTTGTACACCCACTTGGTTCCTATGGGATGGCAATTTGGAGGTGGTTCTACTAACTTCCACACCTGATTTCTCTCAAAGTTTTCAAGCTCTTCATGCATGGCATTGACCCAATCAGAATCAGATAAAGCGTGTCCAACATTTTTGGGCTCAAAAGACGCGACAAAAGCAGAATGAGCATAATGAGAGATGTTCTGTGACCTCGACCGTGTAGTGCGTTCATCCATGTTCCCGATGATCTTCGAAGGTGGATGATCCCTCTGTACCAGCCGGGGAGCTTCTCGCCTCGAGATTGCCTCCCCCTCAACATCAGCTTCCACTTGAACTCGATCTGGTGCGCGACTCGACGAAGGTGTAGCAGAGGGGCCGTCGTCGAACGTCGTGGTAGTAGTGGAAGTAGAAGGTACACGATCTCCACACGGTGCCTGAAATTCCTCATCATCTTCATCATCAGGCTGTTCTTCCTCAAAGATGGGCTGTCCCAAGTCATCATCACCTGCACACTCAAAAGCAGAAGAGCTACACGGAATGGTCTCGTCGAAGGTGACTTCGCAAGTCTCCATGATTTGGTTAGTTTCAAGATTGAGCACACGATATGCTCGAGAATGATTAGCATAACCAAGAAAAATTCCATCCATCGAACGAGACTCAAACTTGTCCAAATTTCCTTTCTTCAAGATGAAACACTTGCAACCAAAAACCCGAAAGTGACTCACACGGGGGGAACGACCATGGAAAAGCTCATAGCAAGTTTTCTTCTTGAAAGCACGAAGGAAAATCCGATTCGAAACATAGCAAGCTGTGTTCACCGCTTCTGCCCAATACTTCCTAGGAGTCCTATGCTCATCTAGCATCGTCCTAGCCATCTCACAAAGTGTTCTATTCTTTCTCTCAACAACACCATTCTGACAAGCAACATATGGCGACGAGTATTGATGTTCAAGACCAAGATCACGACAGAAGGCATCAAAACGAGTGTTCTTAAATTCCGTACCATTGTCGCTACGAATAGCTCTCATGGCACCACCATTACTCTCGTTTTTCAACCTCAAAATCAGATCTCGAACAAAATCAAAAGTCTCATCCTTCGACGCCAGAAAGAACACCCACGCATACCGAGAAAAGTCATCAACAACCACAAGAACATACCACTTCCCACCAACTGAACGAACTCGAGCGGGGCCAACCAAATCCATAGTGCAAAAGCTCCCCTGGACGCTCAGTCATGACATCTGTCAAAGGTGGGTGAGAAGCAGCAACCATTTTTCCATGCCTACAAGGTGCACAAACCAAATCTTTCTCGAACTTGAGCTTGGGCAATCCTCGGATAAGGTCAAGAGCACTCAAGCGTGTGAGTAAATCAAAGCTCACATGACCCAATCTCCTATGCCACTTCCAAAGCTCAGAAGAAGTACCAGCGATCAAACACCGTGAAGGACCAAAAGATCGAGAAAAATCAGCACGAAAAATCTGTCCCTCAGGAATGATCATACACACAAGGTCACCTCGAGAATCAAGAATTTTCGAATCACCACGCTTAAAGCGAACCTCATAACCCTCATCAAGAAGCTGAGAAACTGAGAGCAAATTGAAACCAAGATTCTTGACAAGTGCAACCCGCTTCAACATGAAAGTGTCGCTCACCTGAATAGCACCCTCTGACAACACTCTACCTCTACCCTTATCCCCGAAAGTGATGTACTGCCTGGACACCACCGGGGTGAGACTGGAGAACCACTTACCATTACCTGTCATATGTCTCGAACAGCCAGAATCCATCAACCAAAAGTTCTCCAAGCCTCCCACCTGCACAATCAGAACCGAGAACGAGAATGAGCAAATGACTCGACACTGGGGTTAGCACAGAACGAGTCAAACCAGTGTCGGGCCATCTGCTCAAAAGAAGGGTTAGCAAAATCAACTCTACCGCGTGACACCCTCTCGTCTCTCACCATCGGACCTCTAGCACCACGTGGGGGGAAAACGTGGCCTATACTCTCTCCTAGCCTCAAAGCTACGGTCGAACCTCCCTGAACCAAACTGACCGCGAAACGGAGGCCGCCTAGCAAACTCATGAACAACAGGAACACCACGACTAGCAACCACAGGAACTGTACGCACAAAAGCGTCGCCTCTCGGCCAGGGTGAACGAGACACAGGCACACTACGAGAAGAGTAGTACCTGTCCCTGTTCCCCACCTCCTTCTCTCTTCTCACCTCCCTCTTCTTCCTCCAACAGAACTCCTCAAGGTGTCCATCCTTCCACAATGCTCACAATGGAAGCGGACTGGCTTTGGCCTTGGGGTTTCTCTCGGCTGTGCCCTCTCTCTCGGCTGGTGAACCCCACTCCTCACAAAGGTCACTCTCCTCTGAAAGTTCTCTGACTTAGGTGGAAACTTGGGAGGATCTGGAGTGGTGTCAAGCTTGTTCAGCAGGTGGTTTGGTTTGGGTGTGAAGGTGTTCTTGAGAATGGCTTTTGGTGGGTTTGTGGGAATGTTTGCGGTGGAGCTCTCTGGATCTCTCTCTCTCTCACCACTACTCTCACCAACCTTCTCAGAACCAAGCCCACAACCATCAGCTCTCTTGAAACTAGCAATCAACATCTTGAGCTGAGGTTCACGACCAGACAACCAACCCAAACACTGTCTCAGCTCATCATTCTCATCTTGCAATCTATTCACACACTGTTCTAGCTCAACATTCTTCAATGCAACAACATCACAAGCAGAACAGGAATTTGCAATAGGAGATTTAAGTTGTGCTTCAAGTGAACTAATCATGGTGCGTGATTCAAGCAACTGAGCATGCAAAGCAGGACAAGAAGTACAAGCACCTAGCAAAGATGACCTAGACTTCAACTCAGCAAGCTCAACCCTAGCACCCTCTAGTTCATCCAAGCAAGTCATGTGTTTCTCCTTAAGCACAACAAGATCAGCAATATGCACATCACAGAACGAGCATTCTACCTCATCAGACACAAGAGGAGCATCTTTCAAAACAGCAATCTCAGACTCAAGCGAAGCTGCTCTCTCCCTAGACTCGCAAAGCAAAGACTCAAACTCCATGGCCTTCTTTCCAGTCTCAGAAAGCAAGGTCTCAAGCTCAGCCACTCTATCCTTGGACTCTCCTAGCAAGGACCTAAACTCCCTCTTCTCTTTGTTGGTCTTCCTAAGCACATCATCGCGGTTATCGACCAACTGCTCTAACCTAGCAATCTCCTGACGCAAAGAGGTGGGATCTGTCAATACCTCATCCTCGGAGTCGGAGTCGGAGTCGTCCTTGCTCTTCACGGAGTCGTGCGCCATGGTGCAGTAGTCGACGGCGGCGAAGGAGATGCCGTTGAAGTTGCGGTTCAAGCTCTTCTTCTCCTTGCGGTGGCCGCGGTCCTCATCTTCACTGCTTGAGCTTGACGACGGTGTTGGTGGAGCTTGTGTCGATGTCGCTCGCATCAGCCACCATCGCTCGAGATCTGTGCTTCTTGTGTCCACCGTGCTTGTTCTTGGATCTTCTCTCGTCCTTGTTCTTCTGTCTTGGAGCGGTACTCGTCCTTGGGACGGTGCTTGTGGTCGTCTCGCGGGCGGTGCTTGCGGTTGTAGTCGTTCTTGATCTCCTCGGGGCACTCGGCGATGAAGTGGCCCATCTTCCCGCATCTGTAGCACGTACTCCCCGCACGCCTCGAACCCTTGCGGTTCTGGTACATCCGCTCGAACCTCCTCGTGAGCAACGCGAGATCCTCCTCGCTCAGCACCTCATACTCTTCATCTGGAAGGGACACAAGAGAAGACAAAGCAAAGTGTCTAGAGTGTTAGCATGTCCATATCCAGAGCCACCGACTAGAGCTAGACTATGGGGATCAGTCGGACTCTTAGCCTTGGCAAGCAACTGCCTGTCAACCTCAGAAGACTTAACTTCGAGAAAAGCTTGTCAACAGAAAGAGTCTCATAGTTTGCCGACTCCATGATCGCCTCAACCTTGGCACCCCACACGGATCTATCAAGTGCTTGCAGGAGCTTGATAGCTCGGTCATGATCCGAGTATGGGAGCACGGTAATGTTGGCTTTCATGTTGTTGACAATCGAAGTGAAACGCTGAAACAAGGCATCAACCGACTCTCCAGGCAAATGAGCGAAATTCTCATATTCTCTCCTGTACATCGAGAAAAGCCTAGCCTTGACATGGCTATCACCACCGTGGGCTACCTTGAGCTTCTGCCAGATCTGGCAAGCTAGGTCCTCGCCCAAAACACGCTCAAACTCCTCGGCGGAACAAGCACGGAACAAGTAGTCAACAGCTCGGGCATTCGCCTCAAATCTATCCTTTGCATCCTGGGCATCTAAGTTGGTGGGATTGACATAGTTTTCATCTTTCGTCACATCCCACAGCAACTTTCCTTTGCCTCGCAAGAAAGCGCCCATACGCGCAACCCAGTTCGGGTAGTTCTTCCCATCGAAGTGCGGAGGCCCGGAACCCCGATCTTGGTACGCCATCTTTGGATCTTAGACTGGTTAGAGTCGCAAAGACCCGTAACCGGCTCTGATACCAATTGAAGGACCGAAACGGCGACCAGAGAGGGGGGGGGGGGGAGTGAATGGGAGCCGATAAAAAATCTTTCCAACCGATCCGGCTATTCTCCCAAAACAACTCCGAAACCTCCGAGAGCAATCTTGCCAAGATCACGTAGCTACTGCCAAGCTACTGACCCTAGGAACAAGAAACGAGCAGCGGAACTCGAACCAATCGAAACGAACAACAAAACGACCCGAAACGCGGCTCGATCTAACACACCCAGAGGGGGGCGGTCAAACCGGCCAGGGGGGCGGTTAAACCGCCCGGGCCTGGGTGGCTCGGGAAAAAGTCAAAACAAAAGTGGATCTCCCAAACCGCTTGAGCTCTTGAGGCGAGATTTTGGTCAGATGATCTAGACCTCCACTGGAGTGTTTTCCCAAAAGATCTCGGCCTCTAACTCAGTACAACTCCCGGAATCGCAGATCTCGCGAAGAACACCATGACCTCGAGTTCATCCCGAAAATCTCAAATCCAGAGCGATTCTCGGTGTTTGGGGGCAAAGGATCACCAGCAAAAGAGGCACAAGGCACTCATACGTGAATCCCCCAAAGAAATCCGAGAGAAAACGCCCTAGAACAAGAAGAACGAAAATCCCCCAAAAATAGCTCCGAAAATACCCACGAAAATAGAAAAAGGAAAAGGAGCTCGGGAAATCAAATCATGGCACAAAGATGAGCAGCACAAACTCCATCACATAACCATGAATTCACCTATACAAACTAGGAATGATTCGAAGTAGTTCTAGGTGGAGGGGATGAAAGGGAAAACAAGTTCAAAGTAAAACCTAAAGAGATAACTAGAGAGATGACAGCCACCAGCCCTGAAGGGGCCTATTAGTAGTCCAAGTGGTGGTGTCCTAAAGACTAAACTACCCCTAAGTGATACATACCCCTCAGGGGCAAATTTGACATTTTGATCTCAGATATTTTCCGGCTCGGGCACCTTCCACTGCAAGCTAGCTTCCCTCCGACGCAAGCCTTGCAGTCACGCCGCGTGTCCACCGGATCGAAGCTCCTCGACGCCGTTCTTGGGCCAGCCCAGGGGGGGGCGGTTAAACCGGCCCTGGGGGGCGGTTAAACCGCCCCTGTCAGCCCACACAGGCCCAGCTGCCCAAGTTCGCCTCGTCGAGTCCTCGGTCCTTGGTTTTGAGGCCCAAACCAAGGGAAACCGTCCACCAATGATTTTGTGGCCAAATCACCAAACCCCGCGCGCAAACTTCGGTTGTTAGCCGCCACCTTGCGCCGGCTTCTCGTCCGCGTACGAGCTTCGGTTGTGAGCCGCTACCTCGCACCGGAACCACGTCCCCTTGCTCGTTCTTGCCAGCATGTGAACCGCACTTGATCCACCGGCCATCGGGTCCCTCGAACCAAGCCTACTTGTCTCTCCGCTCCTTAGAGGCCGCCATGGCTAAGACCTTTCGCGCCTGTTCTTCACCTGCACCAATGCAACCAAGCCGCATTCTACACCTGCAATACTTGAGCCAAGGGAAACGTCAATCCACACCACGTTGTCAATCACTCATCACACCAGGAAGCGACCATCCACCGGTCCTCGGACACACTGGGTCCTCAATCTTTGAGAAAGCTTTTGCTCTAGAATTTGTCGAAATTGTGTGAGAAGGATGAGTTTTTGCCAAAATGAGGTTTTCTGAAAATTTGTGAAGTTTCTGAGAGTTTGATCATTGGAATATCTTGCTGGGCATATTTGGAAGGTTTTCAAGTTGGAACAGCATTGTTGCGAGTTTGTTTGTGCAAATTTGGCACTTTTGGCCTTGGTCATCTGCCAGGGGCGGTTTAACCGCCCCCCTGGGCGGTTTAACCGCCCCTGTGCTGAGTGCACAAGATTTGTGAAGGTTTGAGCCATTTTCGAGTGATTTTCGCACGCACAAGTTCACTTGTTCAGGGGGAGTTGCATCTTTGCAGGGGGAGTGCTTTGAGTGTCCTGAAAAGTGAGTTGGAAGTTTTGAAGTTTGTGATTTGTGCTTTGTGCTTTTGCTCTTTTGCCGATGGTGTTGAGCCCTTTCGCTTCTTCTTGAAGGGTCGGCGTTTCTGGAGCTTTCTCTTGCAGAGTAACTTTGTTCTCGGCTTGTTCTCGCTTTTAGTCACTTGCTTGAGTCTTGTTTTCGATTTCTTTTATATTTTCTTCATATCATTGGTTACTATGTGTGTGTTGTCAATGCACTCATCAAGGGGCAGATTGAGGACCGGGTGTGTCCGAGGACCGGTGGATGGTCGCTTCCTGGTGTGATGAGTGATTGACAACATGGTGTGGATTGACGTTTCCCTTGGCTCAAGTATTGCAGGTGTAGAATGCGGCTTGGTTGCATTGGTGCAGGTGAAGAACAGGCGCGAAAGGTCTTAGCCATGGCGGCCTCCGAGGAGCGGAGAGACAAGTAGGCTTGGTTCGAGGGACCCGGTGGCCGGTGGATCAAGTGCGGTTCACATGCTGGCAAGAACGAGCAAGGGGACGTGGTTCCGGTGCGAGGTAGCGGCTCACAACCGATGCTCGTACACGGACGAGAAGCCGGCACAAGGTGGCGGCTAACAACCGAAGTTTGCGCGTGGGGTTTGGTGATTTGGCCACAAAATCATCGGTGGACGGTTTCCCTTGGTTTGGGCCTCAAAACCAAGGACCGAGGACTCGACGTGGCAGAGATGGGCTGCTGGGGCGTGTGTGGCTGGCAGGGGCGGTTTAACCGCCCCCAGGGCCGGTTTAACCGCCCTCCTGGGCTGGTCCAAACTCGACGTCGAGGAGCTTCGATCCGGAGGACACGCGGTGTGACTGCAAGGCTTGCGTCGGAGGGAAGCTAGCTTGCAGTGGAAGGTGCCCGAGCCGGAAAATAACTGAAGATCAAATGTCAAATTTGCCCCTGAGGGGTATGTATCACTTAGGGGTAGTTTAGTCTTTAGAGCACCACCACTTGGACTACTAATAGCCCCTCCCAGGGCTGGTGGTTGTTATCTCTTTGGTTATCCTTTAGTTATCTCTTTAGTTTTTCCTTTGAACTAGTTTTCCCCTTCATCCCCTCCACCTAGAACTACTTCGAATCATTCCTAGTTTG
Organism: Urochloa ruziziensis; assembly: GCA_015476505.1. NCBI lineage: Eukaryota > Viridiplantae > Streptophyta > Magnoliopsida > Poales > Poaceae > Urochloa > Urochloa ruziziensis. Next base: position 37,779,493 of record CM027119.1, on the reverse strand, counting down.
TATAGGTGAATTCATGGTTATGTGATTGAGTTTGTGCTGCTCATGTTTGTGCCATGATTTGATTTCCTGAGCTCCCTTTTCTTTTTCTATTTTCGTGGGTATTTTCGGAGCTATTTTTGGGGGATTTTCGTTCTTCTCTTCCTAGGGCGTTTTCTCTCGGATTTTTTTGGGGGATTAACGTATGAGTGCCTTGTGCCTCTTTTGCTGGTGATCCTTTGCCCCCAAACGCCAGGAATCGCTCTGGATTTGAGATTTTCGGGATGAACCTGAGGTCATGGTGTTCTTCGTGAGATCTGAGATTCTGGGAGTCGTACTGAGTTAGAGGCCGAGATCTTTTGGGAAAACACTCCACTGGAGGTCTAGATCATCTGACCAAAATCTCGCCTCAAGAGCTCAAGCGGTTTGGGAGATCCACTTTTGGTTTGACTTTTTCCCGAGCTTCCCAGGCCAGGGCGGTTTAACCGCCCCCCTAACCCGGTTTAACCGCCCCCCCCCGGGGTGTGTTGGATCGAGTCTTGTTTCGGGCCATCTTGCGTTCGTTTCGATCGATTTGAGTTCCGCTGCGTATTTCTTGTTCCTAGGGTCAGTAGCTTGACAGTGGCTACGTGATCTTGGCCAGATCGCTCTCGGAGGTTTCGGAGTTGGTTTGGAAAATAGCCGGATCGGTTGGAAAGATTTTTATCGGCTCCCATTCACTCCCCCCCTCTCTGGTCGTCGTTTCGGTCCTTCACTGTGCACGCCACATGCTTTCACTTTGACATTTCACTTTCATAGATTGTTATTGGCTAAGTTTATGCAATTTGGCACCTAATCCTTTGAAAATGCCTCCTCTAAATTGTTCAGATTAGGCCTCCCAGTTTTGATACATGTAGGAAGTTACTGTATAATATAGTATGTCAATTTGGTTTGAGTCCGTCCATGTTTAATTTTACCATAATACAGGTTGGGGCTCTTGCTCGTGTTGGGCTGTTTGCTCTTGTTCATGTCGTTGTCCCCCTGGCAACATTGGTCATCCCTCGGTTTGTGTAGATTAGGCCTGTTAGGTGTGTTGAGTAATCCAAAAAAAAGTAAATCTTTCCGGTTGATCAAGTTTAAGTCTGACAGTTTGTTACATGTTTTGGACTTTAGGAGATAGATCAATTAGAGTTACTCATTCTCAACAGGTGTGTCCTGTTTCTTACGGCCATGATGTCCATTAGTTTAGGCAATTTAGGGCATCTTTTACCTTCTATAAATAAGAGGATGGCATGAACAAAATATAATGGCAAAATTAGGTGCAGGACACTCGAAAAGGGTGGTCTTTGCTACAACACATCCACAATTCTTGCCTTTGCCCAAACACACTCAAATTCTTTGGTAATTGGCTCCAGGACACTACACCTCTTATTATAATCATGTTTAATGGAATTATGACACCCTCAAAATTAATAAGGATTATTAATTTAATTAAAAGATAAATTATTAGATTTATAAGGACTATTATAGGCTAGAATGAGAAATATTAGGAATTATAGAATATAAAATAATAATAGAAAAATAAAATCAAGTTCTACAACTTGGGTGCTTCATAAGGATTGAAATAGTATCGGAAGCCCTAGACTCAAATTAAAAAACTCATTTCAAACCCTTTAGAAAAATAAGGAAAAGAATTTTAAGCTTGGCGAGCCGGCCAGCCGCGGCCCAAACCCCTAAAGTCTGCTCTAGGCCCTCCAACTCCCTCCCCCGGCTCGCTTCCGCGCGGCCCAGCCCAGCGCCTCTCCCCCCTCTCAGCCTCTCCCCGCGAAGTCCATCCCACGTCCCCCAACTCTCAGCCCAGCCCACTTTCCCTCCTCCTTCTTCCTCCTCTCTCTTCTCCGGTTCCTTCCCCCTCTCTCATTTCTCCGGCGCCGGCGCCGCCGTCGCCCATTCCGCCACCGCATCGCCCCCAACCCTCGTGGCAGCCGTGGATCAGCGCCACGCATCCACCTCCATCCCCTGCGCACGGCAGAGCGGCCATCCCGGCACTGGAGCCCCCTCCTCCTCCATCCCGCAGCACCCGTGCCCTCGCCGCCGTCCACCGATCTCCACCTTGCGGCCAGGATAGGCTCGACAAGGGCGCGCAGGGGTCGTGTCAGTACTACGCGAGGCCACCGCATAAGAAGTGCGGCGCCGACACCCCCTCCCCGGCCATCCGCACGAACGCCCGCGGCGGCACGCGTCGCACGCCGGCGAGCTTGCCGCGCCGCGTGGCGTCGCCCCGCTGCCCCGATGAGCCCCCAGGGAGCATCGCCGGGCTATAAATAGCCCTGCGCGCGCCCTGGATGGAGCTCACCTTCACCACACCACACCACACCGCCACCGCTGTCGCCACCACAAGCACAGGAGCGCCGCCGCGCTGCTCCGGCACCCCCTGCCACCGCCAAGTCCTTGATTTCCCCTCCGACCGCCGCGACGTCACCTAGAACACCTTGCGGAGGCCAAGGAGCTTAGCGACGTGCTCTGGAGGACGCCCGCGCCCTGAGCAAGCGCCGCCGAGCACCGCCGCCGTGAACCGCAAGCACCGCCGCACGCCGACGCCGCTACCCCGGCCATCTCTCGCCCCAGCCGCACCGTGGTAAGCGCCCTGCCCTGCCACCGCTTTCCCCGCCCTCTTTCTCCCCTCTCCAATGCCTGACCAGGCCACGGCCGGTTGCCGTGCGCGCCGCCGCGTCCCGGCGAGCCGCCGGCCGGCCCTGGCACCCTTTTCCCACACCTGCGCACACCGACGCGCTCCACGCCACCCACTGGTTGCGCAGAACCTTTAGCCAAAGCCCCAGGACCCCCTGCCGTGATTCCCCCTTTCCGCCGGCCGCCGCTCGAGCTCCGGCGAGCCCGCATCGCCGCACCAGCTCCCAAACCTCGACGAGAACATCCTCGCCGGGTCCGCCGTGCTCCCCTGAGTTTGTAGATACCTTCACCGCCGCGAGAGACGCCCTGGCGTCGCCGGCGGTGAGAACTCCGGCGAGCCTCCCCTGCTGCCCCTCAGCGCCGCCGTGAAGTCTGGCGCCCGCGTGGCGCTTGCGTGGCAGCCACGCGAGCATGGGGCCCGCCTGCCAGCCACCCGCGCGCCACACGCCTGTCGCCACCTCCTCCTCCCCGCCTCGCGTGCACGCGGTCCAGTAGGACCGCAAGCCCATGGGCCGCGTGGTCCACACACCCGCGAGCACCGGTCCACAGCACAGTGGCCTGCGGGCTGGCGCCAGTGCTGCATCAGCTGGCCCCACTCGTCAGCCGCACAGCCCTAGGAAAAATGCTAGGTACACCCGGCTTAGTGCACCCAAAGAGTTATTTCTCCACTTTAGAAATTCCCAAAAATTCCTAGAAAATACCTAAAAATACTAGGGAAAATAATAAGCCATTTAGTATCATCCAAATTATTTGTACCCATTTCTAGGACCTAGAACTAAAAGGATTCTTTTTCAGCCTATAGAAAGCCTCCATTAGCGTACCCCGGTTTATACGTAATTCAAAATAGAGCCCCATAAATAGCCGATAAATTCCTAAAATTTATAGAATATATTCTAAGGTTTTTCATAAGGTTAGATTTCCTAGAAGCCTTCCCTAAACTTAAAAATGATTTATTGCCTTCCACCGACATTTCCAAACCCCGCCAAACCCCGCGTAGATCCGGAGACACCCCGCGAAACCCCGGCAATCCACTGCTCGACTTAGAAACCACCCCTAAGGCCATTTTCTCTCTAGCTTCTCCCTTTACAAGTGATCCATTCGCTGTGATGATTGATTAGTCATATCTTTGTATTTGTATAGATGCTCCGCCGGGGAATCTCGGGACTGTAGCTCCGGCAGAGACTACCACCGTATCAGGCAAGTCTTAGCAATTTCCTTGCTCATGATAATCAATTGCATTAACATGCTCTTCTCTTAGCTAAATGTCTGTAGTTGCATGGAGAGTTAGCCACTCAGATACCCCCCAGCTACTAAGACACTACCCAGAGCCAGAAACCCTGGTTGCGAGAGACACCCAGGGGGAAGAAGATGCGAGGTAGGGTGGATAGTCTCGGAGGAGCTCCTGTCCAGAGGCCTACCTTGGTCGATTAAGGACCGGTTCTTGGGAAAGTCTTTCCAACGCCATGTACGGCTATACGGGCCAAAAAGGACATAGCCTTCGGGAATGCCCTGTAATGGGAGGCCTTGACTCACACTCCACCAGCTACCTCTGGCCAAGCTACCCCAGGGGCCACGGTGGGCAACGGAAATGCTGGAGACAGCCCCAGACAGGTGGCTGGGACTGGTCCGCACGGGTCGCATGTGACAGGGCTGGTAGGGCCCACGGGCGATGCATGCCCTAACTTATATGATGCATCCATACCCGGGTTGATGTCCCTGAGTGGACGTTTATGCGATACTGTTTAGACCCCAGTAGCATCCGTGGGTAGACCCAGATGGAAGCTGTCCAGAGATGGACGCCAGTGGATACGAGTCCCGTAGGGGGACCCTACCGTTGGCCACGGGAAGGTCGCCTGACCGTATAGTTTCAAGAGTACAAATCTCTGCAGAGTTATCTAATCTATCGATAGCCGTGGCTCTCGGATATGAGCCCGTCTGGTTAAAGCTCCCACAGATTAGCCAAGAATAGCCCATATGAGTGATAATAACGAGATGAAGGTGATTGCGGGATCGACAGAAGGATCCGGGCCAGAATCACCAGGGGGACTGGTAGGGAGGTTCTTGCCCCTCCAGGACCCAACACTGATTTATTAATCACCAGTCAACTAATAATGCATGTTTATACCTTCAATTGTTCTGTACTTGCTGAGTGCGGTGGTACTCAGACTTGCTTAATCTTGCAGCTCCATCGGAAGGTCTTCCCTCCCTTCACCGGCTCTGCAAATCGTCTTGATCAGGTCCTAGTTCCGATCTTTACTTGTCAATTCTGATTAGCCCCTGCCAACTCTTATGCAATTAATGTTTTCCTTTACCAGGGAATGACATTATTTCATGCTAGGTGGGCCCGCCGGGTGGCGGGGCCCACAGGGTTGGTATCAGAGCCGCGTTAAGCCGTAAAATACATTTTTAATTCCTACTTTAAACACCCTGAGGGCTAGAATACGCGAACAAGTAGAATTAATCTGTTTCTCACCCGAATATGGCTCCCTTCTATCTTATTTTGCAAAGGAAGGGAATTCTCTAACCTTCCTTTCTATACTACAGGTAAATGGCAGAAGATCAGCGCTGGGATAGTTGGGACAATTGGGTCGATGAAGAAGGATGGACGCACGGGCACTACATCACGAAGCATGGATTTCCTCGAATTCTGTGGGATACTCTCCAAAGATTGGGATACGGCCAATACCCAGAGTATTCGGGGAAAGAGACAAAAAGAAGTGGAGTAAGGAGTTGCGAGATGTACCTTCGAATGCCCGGCATCCAAGCACATCCGGAGTGGGTATCATGGGTAGAGCATGCGAGGGAACCGAATTTTCGGATATGCTCCAGATTATAGCCTTCCAAACCCTTACTAAAATCCTCTCCCGACATGTGACCGAAACCGAACATACCCCAGCCAAATACCTTCCCATACTAGACCTCACAGATCATCGTTGGCTACAACGAATTGAACACCTACAGCTGGTCCAACCCACAGAACTCCACCACGTTCTAGCCACCACAACCCAATACGCAGTCTCCCTGTATAACCTTCATACCTAGAAAGAAATGGATGCACAAACTTATCGCCAAGAGGCGGAAGAAGCACGTCACCGGGAAAGAAGTGCCCGATTCCGATTAATGAAGACCAAAGATCAAGCCGCTTTATCGGAATATCAGACTGAAACTGCTAATGAGGAATATGACCTCTACCATAGACGAGCTCCAACTTACCATTGAAAACCTTACCCAGACCTTAGCTCAACGGCAGGAAGAGATTGAGGCACTTACTGAGGCATTAAATCAGGCCCAGCACGACGCTCAAAATCAGCAAAACCTGATTGAAGAAGAAGAAGTGGAAATAATTGACGAAGAGGAATCTTCGGAGGAAGAACCCACGGAAGAGGAAGTGTCAGGACTAGACTCCACCTCCACCATCCCCTCCGCTCATTCCCCACTACGTTTCGAATCAGCAGGAGAAAATTCTGATAATCGATCCCCTGACCCCGACACCCCCGACCAAGCAGTTACCTCAAAACCCCACCCAAATCTAGGCAAAACCTACCTAGTAGTGGGACCGCGGGATAAGATGCTGAAAGTTCTCCACCGACATGGACTAACAGAAGAAGATGTGGGGCCCTCTCGCTTGGGATCTCCTTCCCCATAGTTTGGAGGGTAATGCTCAGTATAGGCGAAGGGATTACGAGAATAGTAAAAAGGAAAAGGAACGAGTGGGAATATGTACTTATGTATAGGAAATAAGAGTTGTAAAATAGTTTGTGTAATAGGGGAATGCTCCAAATCATACAGTATGCTTAAATAAAGGAATGTTTGTGCATGAAAGATGGACCGTTGGAACGAGGTTCGGTTCTGCGGTGACCACCACCAGGGATTTCCAGCCTTGCTACGCCAATGCCTTCAGGATCTTCGATTTGATTCACAACATACCCAATTCTATGGAAGTATGTATGGGTTAAATCATGAGCAAGGAACTGCCATGATTACCCTTACTGTGCCAGCTGCACCTGAGAATCCGGATCATCACCCTACCAATGTAATGGTAGTAGAAAACTCACTTGATCTAGCTGTGCAGTCAGCCGCTCAAAAAATGTTGTGTCAACTGCACACCGAAAACCCTGACCGCTTTGCAGATTCTCCGTACCGATTACTGCCCAGAATGCTACATGGGCAAGGACCGGAGAACATAACACGGATAGCCGAAGAAATGGAAGAAGCACCCGGCAACGAAGATGACTCGTGTTGTAAAGTCACCGGGCAATATGTCCTAGCTCAACACAAGTACATCCTGGCTTTAGAAGGACAGCGAAGAGGTTATAATCTGCAACTCGAAACTAGTGCCAGAGTTCTAAAAGAACTAAGGGAAGACATTGGAAAAGGAGAATTTAGACAGATGGTATTGAAAGGACAGACCGTGACTTATGAAAGAATGCTAGAACATCAAGGAGAACGATGCCGACGTTACCAGCAAGAGCGAGACAGCCTAAAAGAAAGATTACAAGTTTTGCAGACAGAATATAAGCAGTTACAAAACTCCTTCCATGAGCAAATTGGTGCTCTGCAAAGCCAAGTAGAATCCCTAACCAAGACCGACACTGGAAATCAAGCCAAAAGAAACAAGGAGTTGAGATGTCGTCTAGGTCGCCAGCGTAGCCATCTGGCAGACAATCAAATCCATCTTACTACCCTGACCCAAAAGGTGTGTCGGTGATATTATCTCCGGCAGTCTTCCACGGGGTAGCCCACGGAAGTGATTTGTAATGCAGGGAAGATCGCAAAGAACGGAAGCAAGATGGTTAGGAGGGACAGACACAAAGGTTTAGACAGGTTCGGGCCGTCGACTCGACGTAATACCCTACGTCCTGTTTCGGGGTGTTGTATTGCGTGGATTTCGCTATGTGTTGAGATGTGGTGAGTTGAGTTGGCTTGAGTCCTTTTGGAGGGGGTCCCTGCCCGCCTTATATATCGGGGGGTAGGGTTACAAGTCGGTTTGTAGCCAATCCTATCTCTAAGAATCCTTTCCTTCTTTACAATAATTCCTATTCCAACTAGAACTTCTCCTTCCAGATCCTCCCTCCGTGCGCCGACTTGTCCCGCACGCCTTCAGGTCCAGAGCAGTGGACTGGGCCGCCCCCTTTTGGTGGGCTGCCAGGCTTGCTCGTGAGGTACCCGGGTACTATATCCCCCACAGTAGCCCCTGAGCACATCTTGGCCGATCGTTGGCTGTAATTGATCCGTCTTTTATTGCATGATCCGAGTGCTCTCAAGTTGTTTAAGATCTCATCCGAGTGATTTCGAAGAAGATCCGAGTGGTTTCGAGGAAGATCTGAGTGCATGATCAAACGTTCCTGAAAACAATTCTTCAATTATGGCCATAGTGAGGGGAAGAAGTGCTCTTTTTCACGACGCGACAGCGAAGTGAATACACTTAGCCCCCAGGCTTTGGGCAATTTTAGTATGAAATTGGCCAAAGGTCTTCAACTTTTATCCATCTGTATCTTGATCTTCAATGGAGCGCACCTCTAGGTGCACCCATTGGGTGTAGCCCCCGAGCCTTGAGCAGAATAGAATATTCTGGCCGAGGGTCAAAAATAAAATATTATGAATCTCTTTTTAAACTTAATCCATCAATGGTGTGCACCTCTAGGTGCACCCATTGGGTGTAGCCCCGAGTCTTGATACGACTCGGCACGATCGTGTCAAGACTCTGAAAGCCGTGAATTCTGATTGAATTTTCAGCCCCCATGCCTCTGGGCATGGATTTCAGATAATTTTCTCCTTTTGGGGCTTTTTTGTTTCCCCTTTCTAAGGATTCTGTTCTCAAGTTCTTTGAACTTGGCGTGACTCCCGAGTCGTGTCCCACGACCCAGCTTGACCATATGGTAAGCCACCTTCTCACAAGATTTATACTTGTCAGCACTTGACCCAGACTTCTGGGCGAATATAGCGATAGTATCGCATGCCTTACGTAAAAATCAATTGCAAGGATGCAATATTAATTGCAAAAACAAGTCTGGCCGTCGACTAATTTTAGCCTCATGACCGAGTGGTTTCTGCCCCTGAACACTAGCTCAAGAACCCACAAATTTGTTAGCGTAACAGAACCGAAAGGTCGTGCTACATTTCAGCCCATTTAGGCCCACTAATGCCGTAAAGTCCGTTGTTTCCTAAGGAACCTAACGGTTGCTTTACTGAAGGCAAAATATCGCGAGATATCGTGACTCCTTACCGCACCTTTGAATTCAAAGCGACGGGACGTGCCTGCGTCGGTTGAGTTCCCGAGACACGCATCGCGCCGCGCGTGGGAGGAATGGTTCATTCCATTATAAGCCATCCCCGCCGCAATCTTCTTCCTTTACTCGCCATTTGCCTCCCCAGCGCTCAAGTTCTCCTCCGCGCGCAAGAGCAAACCCTAGATCCACTCCCGCAGCTTTCATCCTCAATCCTCAGCCCCCGCTCGTTGCCATGGCGCCAAAGAGGAAGGAAGCCCCGAAGCGGAAGGAGAGGTCGCCGGGAAGGGCCCGGTCGGCCAAGACCAAGGCCGCCGTTGAAGTCGCCGTTGATCGCGCCGCCGAGTGGAGGGAGTCCATCACCACCACCAGGCGCCTCGAGCAGCACGTCATCGACGGCATCCTCCCTGACCAGCAAACCGCCGAGTGGCGCGCAGCCTCCGGTGAGTCTTTCCCCACCCAAATTCCTCTGATTTGGTGGTGTTCGAGTCCTTCGTTCTGCGCGGCTTTGGCGTGCCCGCGCATTCTTTGCTCCGTGGGCTGCTGCATTTTTATGGGATCAGTCTTTGTGCACTGAATCCCAACTCCATTCTTCATATCGCCATCTTCATCAACCTCTGTGAGGCTTATCTTGGGATAGAGCCTCACTTCAATCTTTTTCTTCATCTTTCCTGTTGAAACATTATCCCGGAACCGAGTGCCCGCGAGTAGTCGGAGGCGCCGGATTCCAACTCCGCGAGGGTCGAACCCGGGAGTATTTTGATATCCCTTTCCTTACCTCCAACAAAGGGTGGCAGTCCGAGTGGTTTTACGTAGGAAACCACTCGCCTGCCATCT